>OY282558.1:266066140-266261158 GCA_958295665.1 Tipula vernalis | reverse complement strand
TTTTTCTTTATCCATTTACTGGCTCTTTTCTTCATTCTAGTTTCTATATGGATAAACCTACATCAACATAAATTCAAATTTAGGTATATTGTACAATTTAAATGTATGGTAGTATACGTCATGCGATGATCACGATTTTAAATTTTTTACCGCTGATTATTTTAAGCGCCAGATATATTCTTACTCTCTCTTATTAATTCCATTTTCTTTATGGTTAAAGTAATTTGTCTATGCGATGCGATAAGGACAAAAAAATTGAAAACAAAATAAATGAGATTGCATCGTAAAATTGAAATTCCAATCAAATACGGACCAAAAATAAAATTGTTCTCTAATGAATTTACAGCCCTAATTAAAAAAACTCGTAATAAATTAAAAATCAGTCTCATTTATCATCATTGTAAAATGAATAATATTTCAATTATGAGAATAAATAAAAAAATGCTGGATCGTTACGTACTCCAGTTCAAAGTATCTTCCCGAGCCAAAACAATAAATAACTTCTACTACGGTGCATACGCACCAATAAAATTTTTTTTTCTATTACGTTTTGCTTTTGAATGCATGTGTAATTGTGTACATACTACTTTACGATTTTAATAGTTCAGAATATATTTTGTAGAGACGCTCGATCTCTATTGGTTGGAGTTTTAACTAACGTTTATTATTATTTGCGATAGATAACACATTCAAGAAAATCAAATGTGGTGAAAACGGTTATTACTTTGTGTTTGCGCATCTGATTACTTTTTAATTTGTGGTTTTCCGAACGTTTTGATCAATTTTGAAAGATGTCCGCATGTGGAATTCGAGAATAGGGCTCCAGGGATCTATTCTCGAATTCCACATCCATTTTCAACATGCGGACATCTATCAAAATTCATCAAAATGTTTGGAAATTGTAATTCGTATATAAAACACATGGGACATTGACATTTTCCTATATGGGGAATTTCTTCCACCTACTTACACCCATTCGGAAATATTCCCTTAGTACCGAAAAAATTCAATTTTAATGAATTTTGAAAGATGTCCACATATGGAAAATGGATGTGGAATTCGAGACTAGGGCCCCAGTTTTAATCTGCGAATCACTGTTGCAAAACAACGAAATCGAACCATTTTTGAACCGTATACTTTTGATGAAAAAATAAACTTTTTTCAGTTGTAGTTAAAATATTTTTCTATGAAAAAAATATAAAAAGTACCACAAAACTTGTACTAATCGATGTTGTTAACAGTTTTTAAATAAATATTTACTAAGCTGTCGAAAAAAAAATCGAGAAAATGTCGTAATTTCACCCGCTACAACTGTACATAACCGCTTAATTCAATTAAAAAAATTAAACACAACAATTAAAATGATTAAAAATCGAGACACATAAAACTCTTTATATTGACAACTTTGACAACTAAAAATTAATGTTTCTATTTTTGTTGGTGTTAGTAGCCACGATGAAATTTATGAAAAAATGTACATTTCGTAAAATTGATTTACATCGAGAAAACATTGATGTTTTTTGACGAAAGGAATATGGTTTTCGATGTACATCAATTTTTTTTGATGCTTTTGTGTGAAACCACATTCAACATAAGTTGTATATTCTGTTTGACATTAACGAAACCAATTTTTTTAATCGGCAACCTAACCCTTTTTAGGGGTTAAAACCGCTTCTTAATTTGCGAAAAAAGATAATTTCATCCCCTAAAAAAATAGAGATGCAACTCTTATAATCTAATTTACTATCGATTACTTGTACTTTTTATGAGGAATAATTACTAATTTGTTTTATCAAAAGAAGTGGAGTAGAAGTCGAAGGGATATATCGAAAAAAAACAACAATTTTTTAGGTTAAATTAAGGGGTGATTTTAACCCCTTGCCGATAAAAAAAGGTTTCGTTAATGTCTCATATAGCTTGTTTCCATGTAAGGTTCAAACTGGCTTGAGTTGGGGTTGGTGTTCATGGAAACGAGGTTGGAGTTAGATTTTCGATAAGTCAGTTTGAACTCAACGAAGCTAGTGGAATTGAGTAGAGTTGAATATTAACAAAAAATTAAGAACGCAATACAAAAAGTCAAAAGTGTATTTATATTGTACTTTGCTGTAACATTTTCAACTCGACGACCTAACTCCTCGAAAACCTAATTTCAATCCCACCTAACTCAACCTCGTTCATGGAAACATGATAATAGTGTACTACAACTTAGAAAAGTTTCTATAATTTTTTGAATTTGACAGTTCAAAAGGTTCCCTTTTTAGATTATTTAGAACTAACACGAATTTTCATCTTCGACCTTTAACAATTAGATCTAGTTATACATCTCTAGTATATTGTTGAAAATCTTTAAGAATTTAAATTACTTCGTTTAGAGGGCAACCACAATGTTAAAAATTTCTTTTTTGAAAATTTGTGCCGTTTCACAATTTTATGTTAGCAACGTCAGAATTGACCGATACGATTCTTCACTCAGTGCTTGGCATTACTGTGGACCATTCGAGAATACAAAATAATAAAACACAAATAATAAAATATCAGAATTAATGTTAATTTATCTTTTGTCACAGAATCCCACCTCCTCGTCATACGGCATTTCATATTATATATCTCGCAGCGCCTTTCTCCTAAACTTGCTCCACCCTAATTACGTGAAATTATTTTTAAGGCGTCACATAATAATTTGCTATTAAGGTTTATATACGACCTTATACCAAGGGAATTTAAGCACGTTCCTTTGTGGTGAATAACTGAATTGATATTGAGTTACTATTCCGATAATTGAGTTAATATTCAGATAATACAGCTACTGAAGTGAATTAGTCGTTCGTTTGCACGATTCAGATAAATGTCAAATTGTTAAAAAGTAATTGGCTTGTGTTATAAAATAATTAAAATATAAAATTAATCGACCATTTTCTTGGATCAATTATTTTTGTGTGTCACATTACAAAATTCTCTAAAATATCCTGGCTTCTTCGATGAGTAAAACAAAATAATGTCAAAAAACAACAAAAACAATTATCTGAATTACCTACCCAAGCAAAATTATTATTCAGTAGTAGTAATAATACCTTTAAACGCGATTTTATAAAGCAATTCATAAATAATGTATCGTTAGCAATGGGTTGGGTATGAAATTTCCCATTACAAAATCTTTTTTACAAAATCTCTATTACAAAATTTCTTAATTACAGAATCTCCTAATTACAAAATCGCCTAATTACAAAATCTCATAATTACAAAATCTCCTAATTACAAAATCTCTATTTCAAAATCTCCTAATTACAAAATCTCGCATACAATTTTCGCCGTAAATATATGAAATCGCGCGATTTCATATATTTATGCTGGAAACAGATGTGCGGAAAAACGCGCGTTTAAACGCACCTCTAAATTAGAATACACTACTTTATATGAAATGAAATACATGTATTTCGCATAACTTGCGTTTTTCCGCAAGTTGTCTCTAATTCTAAAAAAAACGCACGGCAGCAGTGTTGACAACACAAAAAAGTAAAATACTAATAATTAATGCTAACTTCACGACATAACTTTCCTGTTTGACATTCCAATTTATATCCAAAATGGAGGAGGTTATAATAGAATTTATAAAGAAAAACGAATTTATTTACAACAAAAAGCATCATAACTATAAAAATATATATTTAAGAGATAAAAAGTTTCTTGAATTGTCACAAAAATTAAAAATTCCCAGTAAGTAATTAAAATTGATACATTATCGCATTATCGTTATAGATAAATACATAAATATGTTACATATTGTATTTACATATAATCTAAACAATTTTTCGCTATTCAAATTTTTTATTTTCTAGTTGAAAAAGTAAAAACGAAATGGAGGAATTTAAGAGATACATTCCAAAAAGAAGTAAAAACCATGAAATCTTGTGCTTCTGGCAGTGGAGCATCCACTCCACCTAAAACATGGAAATGGTTCGACATAATGTCGTTCATGCTAGATATTGATACCGCAAACGAAAAGTAAATATATAGAAATTACATATGTATATACTATGGACAATAACTTGATGACTATTTTTTTTTTTAGAACAACTGGAAATTATAGCAGAGAACTAGTTGATGTAAATGAATACTCAAATACGAGTGAATCTATCGAAATCCAATCGGACATAGAAACTAGTTTTTTCGACATGGAACTAGACTACGACATAGGTAATCCCTCACCGAGTACGTCAACGGCACTACCAAAAAGGAGATTAGATTCCAACAGCAGTTCTTCGTCATCTACAACACAAAAACGAGCTTCAAATAAAAACAAAAATGAAGCATTACTTAATGAGGCGAATGCTTTGGCAAAAAAATCATTTGTGCGCCCGGAAGAAGCCGAAAAAAATCCAATTTCATTATTTTTCGATTCAATTGCAACAGAAGTGATCGAGGCCCAAATCTCACCAGCAGATTTTGGGGAAATGCGAATCGAAATAATAAAAGTGATAAATAAAATGTTATATGAAAAGCCATAAATATTATTTCAATAAATTTTTTATTTACATATTATATAAATAGTCTTTTAAGTTTTCTCTGATAGAGAATGCATCTCTAGAAGCATTGAATCGGCTGAAATGCCTATACTGAGGTAAAGGCTCAACTTCACTTCGCCAAGTACCCTGTATCATTTCATTTTGTTCACTCCAATGGTCAACAAAACTATTTGGTACATAGTTCGACGAATCGTGTAGTTTAATAAAGTTGTGCAGGACCAGAGTTGCACGTACAATTATTTCGGCATTCTGAGGAAATAAGTTTATGGAATTCGTCAATACTCGGAATTTCGCGGTCAAAATTCCAAAAGTATTCTCAATTTTAACTCTGGCTCCTGATAATTTTTTGTTAAAATGGTCTCTGTCAGCCGGAAGTGTTCGCCCAGGATAAGGCCGCATTAAATTGGTCCTTAGAGGAAAAGCCGAATCGCCGATAAAATAAGAAGGAAACTCCTCGTTACTGTTCGGAAATACCATCGTTTTTGGTATATTAATTGTTAAATTTAAAATTTGGTCTCCAAATGCGCTCTTTTGTAAAATGCCACCATCACTCTGGCTCCCATATGCGCCAACATCAACAGCAGAAAATAAATAGTTACTGTCGCACGTAGCTAACAGGACGATACTATGGTATTTCTTATAATTATAGTACAGTGAGCCAGCGTGTGGTGGGCATTTTATACGAATATGTTTGCCGTCGATTGCACCTACGACATTAGGCATTCCAGTATTTTTATAAAATTCGTCGGCAATTTTTTTCCATTCAGTTTCAGTTGGTGGCGACAAGTAGATTCCACTGAGTTCGTCCCAAATAATTTTAGAAACCTCCAAGATAATTTCCCGTACTGTTGACAAACCAACTCTGAACGACCACGCCAGTATTTGCCACGCTGCGCCATGAGCTAAATACCTAAATGTAAAATTAAATATAATTTAAATGTTTGTACTATATTACATATTTATAGTATGTTGTACTTACACTAAAGTTAGCACTAATCGCAATTCTGGATCAATAGCATTTCGGACATAGTTTTGCTTCTGTAGCTTTCGTTTTAACAAACTATTTAAAATGTTAAACTCCTTAATGCCCATTCTCGTTGCCTTCCTAAATTGATCCTCGTCATTATTTTTAATTATTAAAAATATTTTTGCGAAAAATCCATGCATTTCTCTTTCATTTTCAGCATAAATTTCTCGAGTCCAAATCCTTCTGTTTGATGTTCTCTGCTGATTTTGAATAATTTTTATCAGTTTTTTATAAGATAAAAAACAAAGGTACACCAAAATTATTTTGTTTAATGAATCGTATTTCATTAGTTTCATTTTCTTGAATTTTTTAAACACAAAAGATATACATACAACACAATTCGATTACACAATATGGCGTCCCAAACAATATTAAGCGAAATGTCAAAATAAAACGCAAAAGTAAAAATAAAACGCTCATGTGTTTTGGTTGCGTTTTCGCATGCGTATCCGCATGCGGAAATTCCGCACATCTGTTTTCAGCATTACGGCGAAAATTTTATGCGAGATTTTGTAATTAGGAGAAAAGTGATTGTATTTGTGTGTGTGTCTTTGATTGCCTGTGTTTGTTTGTATGGATGTGTGTGTGTGCGTGTGTGTATGCTGTCTGTGTGCGATTAAGTATGCGGCTGTGTATGAAGGTGTGTGTGTGTGTTTATGTATGAATTTTTTTTTTTTTTTTTTGTAGAGAAGGTGGAAATCCATCATGGACGATGTAGAGGATATGCTAGCTATCCACCACAACGGTGTGAGACTCCTACTCACTAAAACCACCTACTGCATCCGTTCCCCCCGGAACGACCGCTAGGTATTACTTCGAAAGGGAAGGAGTCTGTACTAACTGTACGATCACATCTCCCATGCAACTGAAGGGTGCGAGTTACCTTGCTTGGCGACGTTGGCGTTCCAACCGTCGCAACCCCCTGATCGTTGTTGTTGCAAAATTTGCTACAGCACTCCATGTTTCTGGGGACGCTAGTATCACTTCAACTATGTCCTCTGGGGTAATATCAAATTGATCGAGGACTCCAGCAAGCACTTCTCTATTTCCCGGGAACCGCGCGCATACAAAAAACACGTGTTCAGCATCTTCGATTTATCCACGGGCCTATTTCAGGAATTAGTCGTCGGGTCCAATGGCTCTCCTCCGAATGTGTGTCTGGCTGTGTGTGTGTTTGTAGGTACGTGTGTGTTTATGTGTGTGTGTGTGTTTTTGTGTGTATGTATGAATGTGTACCACCCGAACCCAAAAGTTCCCGGAATAACCACCGTGTGGCGCTCCCATCGTTCCGATTTGAGTTCTGTTTTTTGTTAAGTTGGTACATCTGTTTTGATATTCCCTCTAAAACTTAGCGTCATAGCTTGACATTTGTAAAAGTTACGTAGTCAAGAGTACATCTATCTCTGTGTGTGTTGGCGATTATTTACAATTTTAGAAATGGATTTAAATTTGCAACAACGAACTTGTATTAAATTTTGCTTAAAAAACGGATTTAATGGTGCGCGAACGTTGGAAATGTTGGAAAAGTGTTTCGGCAACGATTCTATAAAGAAAACGGCTGTTTACCAGTGGCACGAGCGGTTTAAAAGTGGTCGTGAGTCAATCGAAGATGATGAACGCAGTGGCAGACCATCGACATCGAAAAACGACGAAAACATTGATAAAGTAAAAGAAATGTTGGTCAATAACCACAAATTAACCATCAGAGAGATAGCGGAGGACTCCAACATTGCCTATGGATCCGTCCAAGACATTTTGGTTAATGATTTGGGTTTCCGTCGTGTAGCAGCAAAGTTGGTGCCAAAAGACCTCAATTTCATGCAAAAAAGAGACCGTGTTGACGTCGCAAAAGACATGATTTGCGAGGCTGAATCCGATCCCACATTCATCAAAAGGATCATTACTGGAGACGAGACGTGGGTTTATGAGTACGACACGCAATCCAGACATCAGGCAAGTGAATGGCGTTCACCAAATGAGCCGAGACCAAAAAAAACACGTCGTTTTCAGTCAAAAAAGAAGGCAATGCTCACGATTTTCATGGATTACATCGGTGTAGTGCATCATGAATTTTTGCCAGAAGGCCATACCGTAAACAAAGAGTATTATTTGGGCATTATGAGACGTTTGCGTGAAGCAATTCGCCGAAAGAGACCAGAATTGTGGGCAGAAAACTCGTGGATTTTGCACCATGATAACGCACCGACGCACAGTGCCATCATTATTCGTAATTTTTTGACGAAAAATGCAACAAATACCATCCAACAGCCACCGAAATCACCTGATTTGGCTCCCTGTGACTTCTTTCTGTTCAATCGAGTTAAAAAACCATTACGGGGAACGTGTTTCAGCAGCCGAGAGGAAATAATGGAAAAATCGCAGGAAGAACTGATGGACATACCGAAAACCGAATATAAAAAATGTTTCGAAGATTGGATCAAGCGCTGGCATAAGTGTGTTGTAGTCGATGGGGATTACTTTGAAGGGGACAATATAGATTTAGATTAATAAAATTGTATTTTTAATTTTCTGAATAAATTCCGGGAACTTTTTGATCAAGGTGGTATGTGGCTGTGTGTGTGTGTGTGTGTGTGTGTTTTTTTTTTTTATTTAGATTAACGAGGTACAGGGGGGAACCTTCAAAAGGTACTCGCCTGGGAAAACATTCTACCTGCCAGACGAGTTATGTGGGATTTTTACCGCACTAAACCCTAACCTGCACCTCTAACCCTGCTCCTGGAACGGTGGTTCCCCGGCGGCACTCTTTGTAAATACTACTTCGCCGGGGCGTTCTTATTAGATGTTACTTCCGTCCGATGTTGCTGATATTGTTACAACTAATCCTCGTACGTGGTGCGAAGATCCTTGATGATGAATTCCGCGTACTCTGCAATTTTGTTCCATGCCGATTGGTTCATCAGCATGCACCCCACTATGTTTTCTGGACTGATGGAATGGTCCAGATTCCTCTCTAGTTCCGCCCGTGTCCCCTCGTAGAAGGGGCATTGGAAGAACACGTGTTCCGCATCCTCGGTCGCATCGCGGCAATGATGACAATTTGGGGAGTCACTTCTTTTGAATCTGTGCAGGTATGCCCGAAAGCATCCATGTCCAGTCAAGAGTTGGGTGATGTAGTACCCGACTTCCCCGTGCAGGCGATTGACCCATTTGGTGACATCTGGGATCAGCCGATGTGTCCACCGACCTTTCGTCGAACTGTCCCATCTCTCTTGCCAGAGACGAAGACTCTCAGGTTTCTCCTCTTCACAGAGGACCCTTCGCTGCTCTTGTTTCTTCCTACGGTGTTGACGTTGCCGTTCTCCTGCCAAGATGTCGATGGGCGGGCATGATGCAACGACATTGACAGCATCGTGTGATACCGTTCGATATGCTGACGCCACTCTGATCGCTGAGAGCCGCTGGACTGATGACATTGTCTTGTGGTAAGTTGTTAGTTCTAGCGATGTGGCCCACACTGGTGCTCCATAAAGCAGGACGGAGGTGACTACAGTTGCCAGTAGTCGTCTCCGGATTTGCCTGGGGCCTCCGATGTTGGGCATTATCCATGATAGCGCGCCCTGAACTGCTGCTGCCTTCCTGCTCACGCTGGAGATATGCTCCTTGTAGTTGAGCCTCGCATCCAAGACCACTCCTAGATACCGGATGTGGGGTTGCGACTGGATGTCGTGGTCGCCTACCCTGATGGTGATGGTCTCCATTTTCTTCCGGCTACTCACAAGGAGTGCTTCAGTCTTATGTTCCGCCAAAGACAGGTCTGCCGTACGCATCCACTGTCTTATCCTCCTGATGGTGGTGGAGAATGCGGCTTCCAGTTCCTCCAGGTGTTTCGCCACAAGGACAACTGCCACGTCGTCCGCGAAAGCCACGAGTGTTGTGTTCGCCGGTAATTCAAGGTGGAGTAGACCGTTGTACATAACGTTCCACAAGAGTGGCCCCAGGACAGAGCCCTGAGGTACTCCTCCCGTGACCCTATGCACCGCTGGTCCCTGCTCCGTCTCATAGTGCAAAAGTCGATCGCTGAAATATGATCTGACCATCCTTCGTAGATAATAGGGCACACCCATGTTCTCAAGTGCCTCCAAGACTCGTTCCCAGCGGGCCGAGTTGAACGCGTTCTTGATGTCCAGAGTAACGATGAGGCAATACTTTTTGGAACCGCCTTTCCACCTCTTTCCTGAGATGGCTGCCTTTGCGATGTTCGTGACGAGTTCCAGTGCGTCGATGGTCGATCTCCCCTTCCTGAATCCGAATTGGAATTCAGAGAGTTGAGGATCAATGTATTGCTCCAATCTGTCGGCCACTATCCGCTCCAGGTTCTTTCCCTCCGAATCCAGCATGCAAAGTGGACGAAAAGATGCTGGGTCGTCCGGTGGTTTCTTCCCTTTTGGGAGAAGAACCAACCTTTGCTGCTTCCATCGAGCCGGAAATACTCCTTGTCGTAGGCAGGCATCGTACATGCTTATAAACATGTCCGGTCTCGCGGCAATTGCACTCTTGAGTGCGATGTTGGGTGTGCCGGTTGGTCCTGGTGCCTTGTCGTTCTGCAATCTAGTGCACGCCTTTGTGAGCTCTTCCATGGTTACTCCGGGGATTTCCACTTCTCCATACTCTGGGTGGTAGTCGGGGAGTTCTGGTTTCTCCGGGAACAGGTGTACTACTATTCTGTGCAGCATGTCGGGACAAGTTGGTGTTGTTGCGGGTAGGCTTTTAATCCTATGCATGACCGTTTTATACGGCCTGCCCCACGGGTCCCGGTCCACTTCCCCGCAGAGTTCCTTCCAGCATTCTCTTTTACTCAGGTTGATGGCATTTCTGAGAAGACGCCTTTTCTCTTCATAATCGCGTCTCAGTTCCTCTGTCGAGGCCCTGTCTCGCTTACGGGCACGCTGGTGCTGCCTTCTTGCCTTAAGGCATGCTCGCCGATGTTGGGCGATGGTCGGGTTCCATCAGTGGACTGGTGCTCGGCCGTTGTTCAAGCGACTCCTTGGCATCGACGCGTCGCTGGCTCCCTCCAGTGTCGCTTCTACCTCTTCTGTGATGCCTTCAGCAGTTGTTGTCTGAGGCGCTGGGGCTCCCCTCATCATCACCCTGAAGGTCTCCGCATCGAAGCATTTGCTATTCCAGCCCGGTGGCTGCCTCCTTATGGTTGTCTGACGCCGCCCGCTAATGGGGTTGGTGTTGATTTCCCAGATTATAGCTTGATGGTCGCTATTTGTGAACTCCTCATCTACCTTCCATTCGCAGCCCCCTTTTGCGAGAGCGCTGCTAATGAACGTCAGGTCGATAATGGAGTTCGCGTCGCTTTTGCGATAGGTACTCGCAGTTCCCTCGTTCATGAGTATGAGGTTTAATGATGAGAAAGCCTCTTGCACGGCTTCGCCTCTTCCGTCCGTCTCACGGCTGCCCCATTCGATGGACCAGGCGTTAAAGTCTCCGGCGATTACGACTGGGTCGTGTCTTCTCACGTCCTCGGCAAGAGTATCCAAGAAATTCTCGAACACTTCAATCGGAGCACTCGGTGGAGCGTAGCAGCTATATAGGTGTACCCCTCCAATCTTGGCCCTAACGAACCAAGGGGTGGGGT
This sequence comes from Tipula vernalis, assembly GCA_958295665.1. Taxonomy (NCBI): domain Eukaryota; kingdom Metazoa; phylum Arthropoda; class Insecta; order Diptera; family Tipulidae; genus Tipula; species Tipula vernalis. The sequence continues at coordinate 266,250,003 of OY282558.1, read as the reverse complement.
TAGTTGGTAGCTGTTCGAAGGGCAGTCTACCACATGCCCATATTGCTGCCTTTTTGGTGCTGTCTGTGACCCATGGTTGGGTTTCAAGGTCGCCGTACTGCTCGCACAGCATAGCCACGTCGACGCCCAGTTCTCTTACTCGCTGTGTCAGCAAGTCCTGGGCTGCACTGCAGTGGTTGAGATTAAGTTGGAGTACTCTCATTTGCCGCACTCAGGACAGCTCTTCTGGCATTCTGGTAGATGGGACATTTCCATCCCCCAGCTGTATGGTTACAGTCGCTCTTTGGATCCTTCTCCCTGCAAAGAATGCAGTTGGCAGGCTCCTTGCACGTTGTTGCATTGTGCCCTTCTTGTCCGCATCTGAAGCTGGTCTTGCTGCATCTACTCTCTTCCTGCAATCAAGAGCTTTGTGGCCAAAATGCCAGCACTTGAAGCATCTACTTGGGGCTACTTTTTCCCGGATGCGGACTGTGCCCCAGCCTACTTTGATTTTACCAAGCGTCGCCGCTTTCCGGGCATGGACCGCCGGCAGGCAGACCACGGCGATCTGCGTCGAAGCCCAGCTTTTCCTAAGAGATTTTACCGCATCTATGGTAAGATCTTTCAGGTCCGGGACGTGAGTGTTGAGGAGGTCAACCACGTCCTTTTTAGACGCCCATTCATCCAGGTCCTTAATTTCTATTTCGGATTCTGGGATTCTCGTCGCTACCGTCACATCGTCCTTGAGTGAGGCCTCAATGCTCGCGCGGTAGCTTTCCATGTCAGTCCCATTCGTTTTACCGAACAAGATCAGCAGATTGCCAGCTGTTGTACGCCTAATCTTTTCTACTTTTTCCCCAACTTGCTTGAGGTTCGGGTCTGTTTTCACTTTCTCGACGATGTCTGCATAGCTCATCGTATCCTGCACCTTGTGAAGGACTAGTGCGTTTGGCGGCAATGGCCTCTTCTTAAGTCTTGCTACCTTCTTCTTGCTGGTCTTCTTCCTTCTACGTTTGTCAACCTTGACCCAGTCCCCGTTTTGTCCTGGTTTACGAGGGGTTTTCTCAGGTGAAGCAGGAGGTGAGGGTCCCTTCCGCTCATCTATCTCCATGCTGTTGGCCGTCTCCGGGATCTTCGGTTGTATGACTATTCCCAGATCTCCCCTGTAGCCGACCCCTTTGCTGTTCTGCTGTTGTCGGCATAGTTGAGGTGGGGATAGAACCTTCCTCTTCTTCGTTTTGGGTCCATTCGATCCCGCTCCGGCAGGCGATGGGGTTCGTTGCAAGGGCGGTTGCCGATACTGCTGTATAGTTGGGGTGGTCTGCGTTTCGTTTGAGACCAGCTCCATTTCAACACCAAGTCTATCGTAGATACACTGCATCTCTGCTGCCATCTTTTTGATCTCCTTGTGGACGTTCATTTTTGGTGCAACGTAGTCCATCAGTTTCCGTATTAAGGTACCCATCTTCTTGTATTCATGTGAGTGCAGTCTGGTTCCCATACTCCTGATGTCTCCTTCACTGCTGCACTTCTGCAGGTAACTGGTGGTCGTTACCTTCAGTCCCGCTTGAGCGAAACCAAACACGGGCGCCGCTGGCCCCTCCTTAACTACTTTTCCATCCATCTCCGCGATATTTTGCTCCCCCACAGAATCCTTGGGGCATGCATCCGCCACCGAGGCTTCCACTCGATCGGAACGGATGGTGAGATTAGTACTCAGCTGGGGTAATACTTCCATATTTCCTCTCACTCTCTTTATTGGTGATCTTTGTGTTTTCGAACTCCTATTGAACAGACCAAAGAGTTGTGCTTCACTATTCCCTGACGTAATATCCGTTACCTCGGCCAAGTGATCGACTGCAGTAACAGGATCGTTAGGAGTACTCTCACTACGACCGCTTAACTCCTTCCTTTCGCTTGTACTTATATCTGTCACGACTGCCAAGTTCGCCACAGTTGTAACATTGCAGTTGCTGGATATCGACCGTAAGGAGCCTGCTTGCCCACTCCCTACTGCCGGTACTGGGGATCCGCCCGCCTGCACCGTAAACTCTTCCTTCGCCTTCGTGAACATCATTGGTTTATTATTCGGGGTTCCTCCCCCTATCATTTTATACTTCCTGACAAGTATTTAACCAGCCGCCCCTCCTGGGGTACAGACGCTGACCAGGGAGCCGCCCACTATGGGCAGACGCTTCTGGATTTAGTTTAGTTTTTAAGTAAAGCCGCACCTCATGGTGAACAGACGCTTCCTTATACTAGTTTTGGTCCGCGGGTGGTATTTTATTTCCCACCGACCCGACCGGAGAACCGGTTGAGGGCTGCCCCTATCCGCCACCCGGGGACGCGCCTCGATGGAAGGTCTAGCAACTCCGCACGGGAGTGTGTGTGTGTGTGTGTGTGTGTGTGTGTGTGTGTGTGTGTGTGTGTGTGTGTGTGTGTGTGTGTGTGTGTGTGTGTGTGTGTGTGTGTGTGTGTGTGTGTGTGTGTGTGTGTGTGTGTGTGTGTGTGTGTGTGTGTGTGTGTGTGTGTGTGTGTGTGTGTGTGTGTGTGTGTGTGTGTGTGTGTGTGTGTGTGTGTGTGTGTGTGTGTGTGTGTGTGTGTGTGTGTGTGTGTGTGTGTGTGTGTGTGTGTGTGTGTGTGTGTGTGTGTGTGTGTGTGTGTGTGTGTGTGTGTGTGTGTGTGTGTGTGTGTGTGTGTGTGTGTGTGTGTGTGTGTGTGTGTGTGTGTGTGTGTGTGTGTGTGTGTGTGTGTGTGTGTGTGTGTGTGTGTGTGTGTGTGTGTGTGTGTGTGTGTGTGTGTGTGTGTGTGTGTGTGTGTGTGTGTGTGTGTGTGTGTGTGTGTGTGTGTGTGTGTGTGTGTGTGTGTGTGTGTGTGTGTGTGTGTGTGTGTGTGTGTGTGTGTGTGTGTGTGTGTGTGTGTGTGTGTGTGTGTGTGTGTGTGTGTGTGTGTGTGTGTGTGTGTGTGTGTGTGTGTGTGTGTGTGTGTGTGTGTGTGTGTGTGTGTGTGTGTGTGTGTGTGTGTGTGTGTGTGTGTGTGTGTGTGTGTGTGTGTGTGTGTGTGTGTGTGTGTGTGTGTGTGTGTGTGTGTGTGTGTGTGTGTGTGTGTGTGTGTGTGTGTGTGTGTGTGTGTGTGTGTGTGTGTGTGTGTGTGTGTGTGTGTGTGTGTGTGTGTGTGTGTGTGTGTGTGTGTGTGTGTGTGTGTGTGTGTGTGTGTGTGTGTGTGTGTGTGTGTGTGTGTGTGTGTGTGTGTGTGTGTGTGTGTGTGTGTGTGTGTGTGTGTGTGTGTGTGTGTGTGTGTGTGTGTGTGTGTGTGTGTGTGTGTGTGTGTGTGTGTGTGTGTGTGTGTGTGTGTGTGTGTGTGTGTGTGTGTGTGTGTGTGTGTGTGTGTGTGTGTGTGTGTGTGTGTGTGTGTGTGTGTGTGTGTGTGTGTGTGTGTGTGTGTGTGTGTGTGTGTGTGTGTGTGTGTGTGTGTGTGTGTGTGTGTGTGTGTGTGTGTGTGTGTGTGTGTGTGTGTGTGTGTGTGTGTGTGTGTGTGTGTGTGTGTGTGTGTGTGTGTGTGTGTGTGTGTGTGTGTGTGTGTGTGTGTGTGTGTGTGTGTGTGTGTGTGTGTGTGTGTGTGTGTGTGTGTGTGTGTGTGTGTGTGTGTGTGTGTGTGTGTGTGTGTGTGTGTGTGTGTGTGTGTGTGTGTGTGTGTGTGTGTGTGTGTGTGTGTGTGTGTGTGTGTGTGTGTGTGTGTGTGTGTGTGTGTGTGTGTGTGTGTGTGTGTGTGTGTGTGTGTGTGTGTGTGTGTGTGTGTGTGTGTGTGTGTGTGTGTGTGTGTGTGTGTGTGTGTGTGTGTGTGTGTGTGTGTGTGTGTGTGTGTGTGTGTGTGTGTGTGTGTGTGTGTGTGTGTGTGTGTGTGTGTGTGTGTGTGTGTGTGTGTGTGTGTGTGTGTGTGTGTGTGTGTGTGTGTGTGTGTGTGTGTGTGTGTGTGTGTGTGTGTGTGTGTGTGTGTGTGTGTGTGTGTGTGTGTGTGTGTGTGTGTGTGTGTGTGTGTGTGTGTGTGTGTGTGTGTGTGTGTGTGTGTGTGTGTGTGTGTGTGTGTGTGTGTGTGTGTGTGTGTGTGTGTGTGTGTGTGTGTGTGTGTGTGTGTGTGTGTGTGTGTGTGTGTGTGTGTGTGTGTGTGTGTGTGTGTGTGTGTGTGTGTGTGTGTGTGTGTGTGTGTGTGTGTGTGTGTGTGTGTGTGTGTGTGTGTGTGTGTGTGTGTGTGTGTGTGTGTGTGTGTGTGTGTGTGTGTGTGTGTGTGTGTGTGTGTGTGTGTGTGTGTGTGTGTGTGTGTGTGTGTGTGTGTGTGTGTGTGTGTGTGTGTGTGTGTGTGTGTGTGTGTGTGTGTGTGTGTGTGTGTGTGTGTGTGTGTGTGTGTGTGTGTGTGTGTGTGTGTGTGTGTGTGTGTGTGTGTGTGTGTGTGTGTGTGTGTGTGTGTGTGTGTGTGTGTGTGTGTGTGTGTGTGTGTGTGTGTGTGTGTGTGTGTGTGTGTGTGTGTGTGTGTGTGTGTGTGTGTGTGTGTGTGTGTGTGTGTGTGTGTGTGTGTGTGTGTGTGTGTGTGTGTGTGTGTGTGTGTGTGTGTGTGTGTGTGTGTGTGTGTGTGTGTGTGTGTGTGTGTGTGTGTGTGTGTGTGTGTGTGTGTGTGTGTGTGTGTGTGTGTGTGTGTGTGTGTGTGTGTGTGTGTGTGTGTGTGTGTGTGTGTGTGTGTGTGTGTGTGTGTGTGTGTGTGTGTGTGTGTGTGTGTGTGTGTGTGTGTGTGTGTGTGTGTGTGTGTGTGTGTGTGTGTGTGTGTGTGTGTGTGTGTGTGTGTGTGTGTGTGTGTGTGTGTGTGTGTGTGTGTGTGTGTGTGTGTGTGTGTGTGTGTGTGTGTGTGTGTGTGTGTGTGTGTGTGTGTGTGTGTGTGTGTGTGTGTGTGTGTGTGTGTGTGTGTGTGTGTGTGTGTGTGTGTGTGTGTGTGTGTGTGTGTGTGTGTGTGTGTGTGTGTGTGTGTGTGTGTGTGTGTGTGTGTGTGTGTGTGTGTGTGTGTGTGTGTGTGTGTGTGTGTGTGTGTGTGTGTGTGTGTGTGTGTGTGTGTGTGTGTGTGTGTGTGTGTGTGTGTGTGTGTGTGTGTGTGTGTGTGTGTGTGTGTGTGTGTGTGTGTGTGTGTGTGTGTGTGTGTGTGTGTGTGTGTGTGTGTGTGTGTGTGTGTGTGTGTGTGTGTGTGTGTGTGTGTGTGTGTGTGTGTGTGTGTGTGTGTGTGTGTGTGTGTGTGTGTGTGTGTGTGTGTGTGTGTGTGTGTGTGTGTGTGTGTGTGTGTGTGTGTGTGTGTGTGTGTGTGTGTGTGTGTGTGTGTGTGTGTGTGTGTGTGTGTGTGTGTGTGTGTGTGTGTGTGTGTGTGTGTGTGTGTGTGTGTGTGTGTGTGTGTGTGTGTGTGTGTGTGTGTGTGTGTGTGTGTGTGTGTGTGTGTGTGTGTGTGTGTGTGTGTGTGTGTGTGTGTGTGTGTGTGTGTGTGTGTGTGTGTGTGTGTGTGTGTGTGTGTGTGTGTGTGTGTGTGTGTGTGTGTGTGTGTGTGTGTGTGTGTGTGTGTGTGTGTGTGTGTGTGTGTGTGTGTGTGTGTGTGTGTGTGTGTGTGTGTGTGTGTGTGTGTGTGTGTGTGTGTGTGTGTGTGTGTGTGTGTGTGTGTGTGTGTGTGTGTGTGTGTGTGTGTGTGTGTGTGTGTGTGTGTGTGTGTGTGTGTGTGTGTGTGTGTGTGTGTGTGTGTGTGTGTGTGTGTGTGTGTGTGTGTGTGTGTGTGTGTGTGTGTGTGTGTGTGTGTGTGTGTGTGTGTGTGTGTGTGTGTGTGTGTGTGTGTGTGTGTGTGTGTGTGTGTGTGTGTGTGTGTGTGTGTGTGTGTGTGTGTGTGTGTGTGTGTGTGTGTGTGTGTGTGTGTGTGTGTGTGTGTGTGTGTGTGTGTGTGTGTGTGTGTGTGTGTGTGTGTGTGTGTGTGTGTGTGTGTGTGTGTGTGTGTGTGTGTGTGTGTGTGTGTGTGTGTGTGTGTGTGTGTGTGTGTGTGTGAGAGTTTGCTATGTGTGTTTGTGTAGGCCCGTGTTTACACATGTCGCTGCCATCCCAAACAACACAATTACTCAAAAGGTGGTTTTAGGAGATTTTGTAATTAGGAGATTTTATAATTTGGTGATTTTGTAATTAGGAGATTTTGTAATTAGAAGATTTTGTAATTCGAAGATTTTAAAGAAAATAGAAAATTTTGTAGCTGAGATTATGAAATGAGGGATTACGTACCGATCTCATTAATAATTTGTTGTTTTAATTTTTTTTCAATCCACAAATTTTTACTTAACTACTACAACTACTTTGTTTGATTTTTATAGTTTTTAAAACATTACATTTATATTTGACAAGAGACATTAATGCTGTGTTTCTTATTTCGGATCTAATCGATCTGATTAGATCCGAAATAAGAAATACAGCATTAAGAACTGTTCATACCAGGCGCCTCGCCTCGAAATATTTAGTTACCACAAATGCGAAGCTGAGACCCTTTCATACCGGTGGCGTTGGCTTTGAACATTCGGTTGCTATCAAATACATATTTTATTTAGGTCTATTTACTATTTTACACGTGAATTATAGCAAGAACTGAGATATTCTAAATTAGTAACAAACATATGAGCTAGATTTTTTGTTAAGTATGAAACAATTGTGCAAAAAATATGATTTGTAACCGAGCAAACGGCGCAGTGGTTAAAGCTGCGGCGGTTGGATCGGGAGGTACCGGGTTCGAATCCCTATAGGGATGGGATGCAAAAGGGATTTTTCATCATCTGATTACGATCGGTGATGAAGATGAACACATCTATGACTCCCTGTTGAGAGTGCATAATCTATGGGCCGATCCACCTTTCATGTCAGCACTACAGGTTGGCATGAAGCAATGCAATGTGCAGGTGGTTTTCAAAGACGGATCTGTCGCCGCCCGTCCTCGATTTGGCTACTCCAGGCGTAAAGTAGGACGGTAAAAAATAAATCAAAAGAAACAAAAAAACAAACAAACAATATGATTTGTAGGTTATGTTGCCAAAGCACTTCGCTTTGTACTACTTTAAATCTCGCAGTCGAGTGTGGAACGCATTGCCTTGGCTTTATAGATATCTTCATTGCAATATATTTTGATTTTTTTAAAAGTATCACTTAAAAATAAATTATTTTTCAACAAATTGAATTTATTTATATAAAATTAAACGTTGTCAATCAAATAAAACTAATTTATATCATTCAAAAATAAAATAAAAAATGTTTATGTTTTGAAGCTGAAAGCCGAGGCGCCTGGTGTGAAATGTACTTTAATGTCAGTACTCAGGTACTAAAAATCTGTGTTTTTACATAGCTTTTTAGTATTCACATCGATCAGATCAATTAGATCGGAAATAAGAACACATTTAAACCAAAATGAGTTAGGTATTTTATTTGGTTAACGACTGGTCAAAGCAACAGTAAACATTAACTAAATTTTGGTCTAATTTTTTTTCGTGTATTTTCTTGTCAATTCCTCACTTGTGACAGGTATTAAAACTAAAAAGTTTGTTAAGATTTGTTTAACCACTAATTTTTTTTGGGTTAGCTAAATTATTTTTTGGTCTATCTAATACAACTATTGCTTGTCAAGAGACTTTGCATTGTCAATTGCGTGACGTGCGTCATTACTTTTAAATTTCGGTTTACGCCCCATATATAATGAAAACAAAGACGTAGTCCTACGTCAGGGTATCGATTTTGGTCGCAAAATGAGGATTGAGGATTGAGAATTTTGTATATGTAGACGGCATATAATATACATTTTGCTATTGTGTGCCGTCAAATATTTTTATTGTATTAGTGTGTTTTCTCATGATGGTAAGTATCAAAAATAAGCTAAGCGGGTGAAATCGGTTTAAATTTTTGTTACTTCCGCTCGCCTTGAGTTATTTTTCCCTATCTTCTAACATGAGGAATTCATGTTTTTCTATCTATTGTTGTTGTAACCGAGACATTTATTTTACTTCGTTAACAAAAATCCAAAACAATATATTACGCAATCAAAAAAAAATTGCTCGTGATCTTCAATATAAAAAACAAAAAGCAGCATAAATAAATGGATTTTAATTTTTACATTCTTCGTCGGCCACATTCATAATATTTTTAACTTTTTTTTTTTTTTTTGGTATTTGTTGGTTTTTTGAGTTCTTATGTGAGAATAAACATTTGAAAAATAAAAAAAAACAATTCAGTGTTATCTCATGCGTACGAAAGGAATGTTGTTATAAAATTATAGTTTATAAATAATTTTCTGACTTATTTGTTTGCCTTTTTTAATTAATATTTATTTATCTTTAAATCATTCTTCAATTAACCATTTTATTAGTTTTAAATTTTACAGAAAATTACTGGAAATAAAAATATGTACAACCTTTCGTACGCATGAGATAACACTGAATTGTTTTTTTTTTATATTTCAAATGTTTATTCTCTGTTTTTCTCTATTCTTTGGACACCAATACAATTTACCAATACTATTGCCTTCCGGTAATTCTCAACTCAATCCTCAAATTGCGACCAAAATCGCTGTCCAGAAGTGCGTTTAAATTTGAGTAAAAAGGGCAGAAACTTTTTAGACCATCTAATATACAATTTTAGCTTATATTTATCATTTAAAACGTGGTAAATATGGTTTAATAATCTATAGTAGTTTCAAAAATGTTTAGTAACTTAAAGGTTTATGTTATAGTGAACTTGTAACGAACGCCCTGTTGCCATTCATTCCATTTCATATCTACAAAAATTCAAAATTCAATATTCCAACCATGTTCCAATTTGGCTTACCAAATTATTTCTTTTCTTCTACTGTACAAATTCAAACTACAATATTCGGGTTATTTTCCAATTTGATGAATTCAATTATGTATTTCTTTTCTTAAATATAATTGTCTTTTAGGCGCGAGATCAAATGCATAAATGCAATTTGCACACGCGAATACGATCCAATTTCATAAAAAAAAATAATAAAACAAAATTACTACCTGAGGTAGTTGTCACCAGCGGATATAGAAAAAATATACTTGAGTACAAAACTTATAATTTTTTTTTTGTTTGGAAAAAATGTATATATAAAAATTCAGTGTTTTTCGAGCACCAAATTTTGTACGAAAAGTGGTCGAAAATCCTAAATAACCATTCCATTTTATCATATTCAAGTTAGCACTTGCCGTTCAAGAATAGTTAAAATTCACTATTAGAGGAGAACCAGAAATATGTGTGCCGTCTTACTTTGGTCACTGGAATAGTTATTGGTATAAAAATAAAAAGGCAAATTATGCTCAAAATAAAAACCGAAAATAATTTTCGTTTTACTTTTATCAATTCACGTTGAAGGTTGATTTACCAGATTTGTCCATTGAGCTCGTCAAGAAAATGACAACTTAACGGAGTTAAAAACCGAGTTAAAAATATGTTATCTCGCTGGACACAGAAGAGAGAAACATATTTTTAACTCGGTTTTTAACTCCGTCAAGTTGTCATTTTCTTGACGAGCTCAAGCTTGAAAACTAAATAAAAAAACAACAAAAATGTTCAAAATTATTAATAGAATAATAATTGTATACCAACAAAAGCTTGGTTTGAAACTATTCATTCCAGAATGAAAATACACGGGATTGTTGTTGTAAAATTTCGAACGTAAGACGGCAATAGTAAAAGTATAACTAAATTCATTTTTTTTTCTTCTTTGTTGTTGTAATTGATGAGAGGGAAACAAAACACTCAAGTGGTATTATTATTATTATTATTATTGGGGGGGCCATGCGGGCGATCAGCCACTTCGCACTGCGACCTAAAAGATCTATTGTGCTGGCCCCTGCTTAATTACCCGTCCAGTCAATATTCAGGTTCTTAATGAACCTGACAATATTGCCTCCCGGTACGTGATACATACTATCTGGGCTTATTGCTCTCCCTCCTAGATGTTTACTACAGCATGTAGTTCCGCTAGAAAGACGGTAGCATTGGAGCTCAAGGACCTCGAGAGGGTTGTCTCACTCCCGTATATTCCTACTCCTGCCCCGTATTCCGTTTGATTTTACTCTTACGAGTTGCTGGGAATTGCAAATCACCTGTAGGTCACCCAGCTATACTACAGGAAGGCTAAATAAAACTGGAGGGTGCCTGGTATCCAGAGTCCGCATATTTTGGGCTGATTAACAGCCATTCATCTTTCGGCATATGCTGTTCCACCTTAGATTAGGGTTTTTTGTCAAGGTTTTCTCCTTTAGCGCCGTACTTTAGCCTGTGCCAAATGGCCTAAAATGTGCCAAGTGGCCTTAGTTACCAGTGGTTGCCACGAGGAGGCAGTACGTACACTTGCGAATTGTGAACAGGTTACCCCTTACACAATTGTACCCATCACGTAGCTGCCTAATGACAAGACCAGAACAGCCCACGTGATGCGCACCCTACTGGAAGGTTACGGAGCTGGTAGATTAATCTACTCAACTTTGATCCCCCCCTCCAATAGACGCCAAACCACCACTCAAGTGGTAAGTATCATGTTTGTCACTAACTAATAGGGGTTCAATCAATGCTGGGTCAGCTAACAGCATCATTAGAGGCGGGTGAGAGTATTGCTTTAATGCGCCGTCACCTCTTCTGTTGACTATGTGCCATTGATCCAACACTCTACTAATCAATCCCTTATCCAATCACTAATACTTTTTTTTGTTGTTTTAGTTAATTTATAATTGTCATGAGAGGATAAGGCCAAAGCCACTGTTCATTCATCCTGAACAACTGACTTGATTTTTTTTGTTGGTCACTGTAGACAGGTCCAATACTTATTCTTTCACATTTTCCAACCCATTTTCGATTCCAATGATCATCGTCGTTATTCACATATCCCAACACGCGGTATGTCATGGTCTATAGGCAACCCATCAAAACCCATGACCAACAAACTTTTACCGGCTTAAAGCTACAGGTAAATGTCGCGGTGGGCAATGCCTAAGGACAATTTCTATAGTGAGCCAAGTTAACACTCATCTCAATACACATTTAACAATAAATTTGTGCAATTTTTAAGCACAGAATTTGGGTATTTTTATTGATAAAACTTCCAAATTCATAAAACCTATACTATAATAGTTATTTATGGTACTAGTGAGCAAAACGAAATATTATCCATGAGGGATAAGTTTGTCCCACGAGGCGATAGCCGAGTGGGACATTATCCCGAGTGGATAATATCTCTTTGCTCACGAGTGGCATACAACGTTTTATCCACTTTTGTTGAAATAAATTTCGTAAATTAATAAAAAATAGTTCCATTTTGTGTTTTCGCAGTGGAGCATTAAATTTTGAAATATATTTTATCATAGTGACCGTTCTTTAAATTGTCATGGTGTACTTTAATTTAACTAATTTTTTTCATTCAATTTGACTACGAATAATTTTCCAATGACTACTCAATATTTTGTTATACCAAATATAACTCACGTTGCCCCTAGCAGCGTGGGTTATACAATAACAATTATATTGTATATGCTGCGAGTCGAGTCGAGTTTAATCCTAGTTTAACTCTCATTATAGGTATACGGAGTCGAGTTATTTTCTAACCAACTCTAGGTGTATATACTGCAGAGTTAAACATATGCAGAGTTCAAATAGGATTGAAACCGAGTTAAAAAAAAAATGGAACAAAATATCATTTCAGATGATCATAAGATTGATTATTCTTGTTGTTGATCGCCATATATGTTATTGTCATTTTTCCAGCGTATTATGTCTAAAAAATTGTAATTTTCAATCAAACTCCATGAAAATTACGGGATAGACCACCGAAATGTTGGAGTAATTTTTTCGAAAAAATAAAAAAATAAATACCAAAACAAAAATTTATTATTAAAATTAATTAATTAAAATCTTAATAAATAAGATATTTAAAATAAAATAATAAGTTTAATTGAAAAAATTAAAACGAATATTTTTTAATATTGGTGCACGAATTTTTCTTTAATTTTGTTGTTGTTTTTTTAACTCTACTCTATGCGTATATAGTGCATTTTTTAGAGTAGAGTTTAACTCGACTCTACTAATTATTAGGTCGAGTCGAGTTTAACTCGACTCCGTATATAGTGAGAGTTAAACTCGGATTAAACTCGACTCGACTCGCAGCATATACAGTATAAATGGGGTATTTTACATTTTCTTTATTTGAAATCAGCATAGTTATCGGGCTATTTTATATCAAAAGTGGATAAAAGTTTATTACTTTATTGTTTTGACAGATAAGTGTTTTTTTCGCGAATTAATAGATTCTATTTTGATTTGTACAGGTTTGATTGGAATATAATTGCAGTTTTATATTTCACTATTCGCCTTTAAAGCACCGCAAGAGGCGCTACGATCGCCACTAGTTAAAGGAGAACATTAATTCAGTTCTCGAATAAATAAATAGGTGTTCATATGCAATTAAAGACTGTTTTGATCCGAAGTCAATAACAAAATTGTCCAATTATGTATGTATTTTGTTGATTGCTGTTCATCTTTAGCTCAGTTTCAATATTGTCCACTAGATGTCAGCCACTTTGCGTTAAAAAGCGAATACATAATAGACAAAAAAACATATTACTAAATCTATATGGACACAAAACACAAAAGTATAAGAAGAATTATACCGAAATAAAATGTTAAGCCGGTGCGAACCTAGCGCCACTCTTTGAATATTATTTTCTGGTACTAACATTAGGTGTCTAGTAAGGAAACAAATTCATTTACATATGATATGAAATTTTGTATTTTAAATGGAATATATATTCCCTTCACTGTAAAGCATATTCTCAATTTCTCACGTATTTTTCATTCGTTTTGACTTCGTTTTTTTATTTTCGTATTTATGTACATAAAACATAACATTAACATAGTACATAGTTATATATATATACATATATATATATATATATATATATATATATATATATATATATATATATATATATATATATATATATATATATAATATAATATATATATATATATACATATATATATATATATATATATATATATATATATATATATATATATATATATATATATATATATATATATATATATATATATATATATATATATATATATATATATATATACTATATATATCCACATAGCTTAGCCATTCCATTAGCCACATTTGGTATGGAGAAGAGAAAGAAAACATTTCTACATAGTTTTGTTTATGTTGATTTTTTATACATACATATTATGCCGCGGCTACACGAATGGAAAATGTAGACCAACGTTGGAGATTTGTCCAAAAAACCAATCGTGTAGACAGAAAAAAAAATAACAAATACAAATGAAGGTTATATTGGTCCAACATTGATAACCATTCGCTCAATAGGCGGTTTTTATAAAAAGATCAAAGGAAACTACGAACGTTGGAGTGTATATTGGTACTTCGTCTACACGATAGGTGAGAAAAAATGTATTTTTTAATACTTAACGGCAGATGTCACTAAATACAACTGTAGATGTCATTATATTTTATTATTTATAAACAAATAAATCCAAAATGGAATCTGACTGGTCGGCTGAGTTTGTGCTAGAATTTATAAATTTATATTAAAATTATCTCGAAATTTGGGATTTAAAACACTGTAAACATAAAAATAAGCTCGAAGTGCATTTAAACAATATGTTTGCATTGGCTTCCATCTTGTGGCAGATATTGTAATTAATGTATGACTAGTAGTGACAACTAGTGATAAATATCAATATATAAACCACCAAATGAACATTGGGCAAATCGTGTAGACAGTAAAACTTTATTTCACCAACATTTCTCCAACATTTGACAAATCACATTGGGCCAATGTTGGTCGTCATTTTCCATTCGTGTAGCCGCGGCTTTATAGTATGTACAAATCCATAACACAATATATACTTTTAAATAGATTTTTTCTGCATCGAACTATTTAATTTATGAATAAAGGAATTGAAAACGTAGAAAATATTTCATTCATGGTTTTATCTAATTTTGTGATACTTCTACGAAATTTTATTTATTTTTCCTTGCATTCAAAATATTCAAATAGCTTGTGCAGGCTAAACTATGAGTGTGAAGTTTATGCTAAAAACAAATAACAAAAAATTACACTGTTAAATTTACTATTTTCCAATTGGAATTTAAATTATATGAAAATTTAAATTTTTTGTAATTTTGGATTTTTAGTACCACCAAACAGATTCTTGTCATCAGAAAACAGGTTCTTTTCATTATTTTCAGATAGCTGGACCATCTGTTTATATTGTTAACCAAAAGCATCCAATTGTGTTGAACATTACTATATTTCAGATAATTTAAAAGTTGACTGAATTTTGATGGTTTAAATAATTATTTAGCGCCGATCCTGGAAATGTCCCGAAAGCCCCGCACATTTCTTAGAATAGCTAAGCCATATAGCGGTCAATGTCACCAAGCCGATCAAATTATGATGAACTATAATATATTTCACAGTTTTTGGAATTTCAAATAATTTTTTCATTATTTTAAAAGTTTTATATCGCCGACCGCAGAGATGTCCACAAGATCTTGCCTATATTTTCGGATAACTTGGCCATGTGCCAGTCTACGTGGTTAACCTTATCCAATTGTGATGAACTATACTATACTTCACAGAATTTAGAATTTTTAATAATTTTATTGTTTTATAAATTGTTGTATCTCCGATCACAGAGATGTCCACAAGGTCTGGCCTATATTTTTGGATAACTTGACCATATGCCAGTCTACGTGGTCAATCTTATTTAATTGTGATGAACTATACTATACTTCACAAAATTTCGAATTTTAAATAATTTGTGGACAACTGTGTGATCAGAGATACAACAATTTATAAAACTAATAAAATTATTAAAAATTCGAAATTCTGTGAAGTATAGTATAGTTCATCACAATTGAATAAGATTGACCACGTAGACTGGCATATGGTCAAGTTATCCAAAAATATAGGCCAGACCTTGTGGACATCTCTGTGATTGGAGATACAAAAATTTATAAAACTAATAAAATTATTAAAAATTCGAAATTCTGTGAAGTATAGTATAGTTGATCACAATTGAATAATATTGACCACGTATACTGGCATATGGCCAAGTTATCCGAAAATACAGGTAAGACTTTGTGGACATCTCTGTGATTGGAGATACAACAATTTTTAAAACCAATAAAATTATTAAAAATTCGAAATTCTGTGAAGTATAGTATAGTACATTACGATTGAATAAGATTGACCACGTAGACTGGCATATGGTCAAGTTATGAAAATATAGGCCAGACCTTGTGGACATCTCTGTGAACAGAGATACAACAATTTATAAAACTAATAAAATTATTAAAAATTCGAAATTCTGTAAAGTATAGTATAGTTCATCACAATTAAATAAGATTGACCACGTAGACTGGCATATGGTCAAGTTATCCAAAAATATAGGCCAGACCTTGTGGACATCTCTGTGATCAGAGATACAAAAATTTATAAAACTAACAAAATTATTAAAAATTCGAAATTCTGTAAAGTATAGTATAGTTCATCACAATTGAATAAGATTGACCACGTATACTGGCATATGGTCAAGTTATCCAAAAATATAGGCCAGACCTTGTGGACATCTCTGTGATCGGAGATACAACAATTTATAAAATTAATAAAATTATTAAAAATTCGAAATTCTGTGAAGAATAGTATAGTTCATCACAATTGAATAAGATTGACCACGTAGACTGGCATATGGTCAAGTTATCCAAAAATATAAGCAAGACCTTGTGGACATCTCTGTGATCGGAGATACAACAATTTTTAAAACCAATAAAATTATTCAAAATTCGAAATTCTGTGAAGTATAGTATAGTTCATCACAATTTGTTAAGGTTGACCACATAGACTGGCACATAGCCAAGTTATCCGAAAATATGGGCAAAACCTTGTGGACATCTCTGCGGTCGGCGATATAAAACTTTTAAAATAATGAAATTTTTTTAAAAATTCCAAAAACTTTGAAATATATTATAGTTCATCATAATTGGATCGGCTTGGTGACATTGGCCGCTATATGGCTTAGCTGTTCTAAGAAATATGCGGGGCCTTCGGGACATTTCCAGGATCGGCGCTAAATAATTATTTAAACCATCAAAATTCAGTCAACTTTTAAATTATCTGAAATATAGTAATGTTCAACACAATTGGATGCTTTTGGTTAACGAGATAAATAGATGGTCCAGCTATCTGAAAACGATGAAAAGAACCTATTTCCTGATGAAAAGAATCTATTTGGTGGTACGAAAAATCCAAAATTACAAAAAATTTAAATTTTCATATAATTTAAATTCCAATTGGAAAATAGCTAATTTAACAGTGTAATTTTTTGTTATTTTTTTTAGCATAAACTTCACACTCATGCTAAACTTGTATTACAGCGTAACCCAATCCTATGAAATTAAAAATAAATCAAATAATAATTTTTTAAGATTGTTTTTATTTTAAATAAATAAATAATCTAAGCTTTTTATTTCAATACAATCTAAAAATGAAAGTTTAAAAAATCACAAAATTTTGATTTTCAAAACGAATAAAAAATAAAAACATTTATTTTAGAAATTTGTGCAAAATGCATTTTGTGAAGTAAAATTCAGATCATCAGTTGCTTTTTATTTACTCAATAAGAAGTAAATAAAAGCACTATGCATACATTTTCAAAATATGTAAATGTTTTTACATACTATATTTTGTAAACCAAAACTTGGTTGTTTTTTAAACTTTCATTTTTAAATTGTGTATGATTTACGGTATTCCTAAATTAAAAAACGGTTTGAAATTCAAAATCATTTTGGAAAATAATCAATACAATTTGTATTAAATTTTTATTCTAGAGAAAAGTACAGATGATATAGTCCAGTTAATCTGTAAAAAAGGTTAAAAATGGGAAATCGATTTGTTCGAAACACCCTTAAAATGGGAAAACACTCTTCATTTCTACCTATTTTTTAATTATTTTACAAATTGTTAACTTTTTCAACAAAGCATTTTTATTTAACTAGGCCAAATATGAAATGTTCAACTTCTGGTGGAAACAATGAGCTTGCCTGGTTAAACATGAAAAAAAAAAACGATTTTTTTTGCTAATTTACTTATTTTATTTGTTTAAAATTTTTAATTCAATTATTTCTTTCGGTTATTTAACCAAATATAATTATTGAACAATTAAATTAACAATTTTCAGTTCATTTTAACATTTAAAATTATGACAATTAGTTTTAGATTAATTTGAAAAAAAAAAAAAAAACAAATATTATAAAATTAAATATTTAATTAAATAGTTAAAATATTTTTTATGTATACTATATTAAATAATATTATAATATATTTAAAATATTTGTAGTTAATAATTAAAATAGTTATAATTAAAATAGTTGAACAAAGATTTCTATCGGTTTGTAATATTACAATACTTTTATTACGAAGAGCGAAATTATCAAGAATTTTGCAAGTTCAATTTCGATCTGAATGAGAATTATGAAAAATTTAATTTTTTTTTCCATCTCATTGTTAATTGCAGATACATTTATTTGTACATTAATACAAAACAAAAAGCCAATACCAAACAGCCAACGCTTTTTGGGCACATTTTTGTTGGAAATGGGGTGATTTCGAATTCCGAGTTTTAACTTAAGCGACAAGTTTCCAATAATATTTAAGCCCAGTGATGTGTGGTGATCTGATAAATTTCGAAACAATCTTTAATTCAAAGCTTTTTAACACTCTAAGGGTTAAAAAGCTTGGAATCAAATTTTCCTTGAGAAATCGGTCCATATTTCCATCTGATATATATTACACGCCATTTCATCATGTCCACATTCATTTTTAACTGCATATTTTACAGAACTATATCAATCGATAACTAATAATAAACTTTATCATTAAAATTAACAAAAATAATTACATAAAACTAGATTAAGAAACGCTTAAGAAGAATAGTTTTCAATTTTGGTGCAGAATATAATATTTTCAAAACTTTTACATCGATTTTCCAAAGATGAGTTTTCTTTCGTTATGTAAATCAAGTTATGTACGGCAGCGTTGAATTTATTGAATATTATTTCATCATTCCATTTTGGACTCGAAGCCAAACATATTAAAGTTACTCTCATCTGAGAATATAATATAATGCTGAAGTAGTACACATTAACCGTGTTTTTTTATATTATTGTTATGAATAAGTTGTTTTTATCTCGCGTTTCTGCCATGGAAATTTGCAAAAGATTATTTATTTCGTAAAAGACCTCGCACGGTCTCGGCATGAACTTTTCAGCCATACAGATTTTTCTAACTCAACTCATACGAAATTACGAATTTCGTTAATATACAATATGTATTTTTATATTTTTAAATGCTGCGAGTTGGTTGAAGAAAATGTGAACTCATGAATTTTAAATTTTGTAATGATTACATTTCCTTAAATGCATTTCCGGATTTTCAATTATAACATTAATTTAGGTATGGAGAGATGTATCCCTAGGATAACAGCTTCAAGTACAAAAAAGGAACCGTGGCATAATAATGACTTGATAAATCTAAAAATAGAAGAGGCAAGGCTCACAAAAAATATAAATTACATCCTAATTTCGTAAGAAGTATATATATGGGCTTATCCATTACTTTTAAAAAAAACCGGGCGCATGCATTTTACTGCATTCACCGATTTATCTGTAACTTTTTTCCAGAAAATTAGTCGATGAAAAATGGATTTTGAAATTGAGTGATTTTAGGCTAATAGATAGGTAACCATTCTACTTAGGTTGCTTTGTTTTTAAAGTTATAGGCCTCGTTCTCTCCGTTTTCTCGCCCCACTACGTTATAATTTTTTTTAAAACACCTAATAGCTCGTTGAAAAAAAATCAGGACTTTTATTAATTTTTTGTTGAATATTAATTAATTCATGTAATATCTAATATGCTACCGGTGGTTAGACCATTTTAATTGTGTTTCGATTAACACGAGAAGTATATTAGTATTTACGAACAGTAATTCAACGAAACCGACTAATAGACGTATAATTCTATTTATTTAATTATATGATTTTAATACGAGTGTATGTTCCGAAGATTGTAAGAGAATTCAATCCAGTTTCGAACTGATGAGCTTATGATTATGAAAAAATCAATCTTCTCATCAGGCCGCGGCGACTGGACTGATTATACCAAAATTTACATTCTATACGAGTATATACAGAATGTGCTGTGCATTTAAGTATTAGCGAATCATAACTAATACAGATGAATTCTTTTACAATTTTTCTTCTTCACAATATTCACACAGCTCCATTTCTGTGTACGCTAATTTTTACTTTTATTAATTTTTTGTTGAATATTAATTAATTCATGTAATATCTAATATGCTACCGGTGGTTAGACCATTTTAATTGTGTTTCGATTAACACGAGAAGTATATTAGTATTTACGAACAGTAATTCAACGAAACCGACTAATAGACGTAATTCTATTTATTTAATTATATGATTTTAATACGAGTGTATGTTCCGAAGATTGTAAGAGAATTCAATCCAGTTTCGAACTGATGAGCTTATGATTATGAAAAAATCAATCTTCTCATCAGGCCGCGGCGACTGGACTGATTATACCACAATTTACATTCTATATATACAGAATGTGCTGTGCATTTAAGTATTTGAATATTGTGAAGAAGAAAAATTGTAAAAGAATTCATCTGTATTAGTTATGATTCGCTAATACTTAAATGCACAGCACATTCTGTATATACTCGTATAGAATGTAAATTTTGGTATAATCAGTCCAGTCGCCGCGGCCTGATGAGAAGATTGATTTTTTCATAATCATAAGCTCATCAGTTCGAAACTGGATTGAATTCTCTTACAATCTTCGGAACATACACTCGTATTAAAATCATAAATATCAGGAGTAGTAACGTACGTTTTAATTCAGTATTTCACAAATACATTTGTTTATCATATTAAAAAAAAGTATGTACCACTTTATTTATTATGAGTTTGCCTTTAAACCTAACATTTTTAAAATTATAAGTAGGGGTAAGTTTAGTAGTAGATACAAGTTAATTTGCACCTTTTTTCACCAAGGGGATCACAACTGTGAATTTTTAACAGTGTTGAACCTACTATTGAGCTTTTCCTTATGCATCTGAATTTTGTTATGATCTACATATATAAAATCAAAATTGATCTGAGAGATTTTAATTTGTTTAACGTAATATTAAGTTAAAAATGTTCGATTTAAAGGCAAACTCAAAATAAATAAAGTAGTACATACTTTTTTTTAACATGATAAACAGAAGCTGAGATATTTGTGAAATACAGAATTAAAAGGTGCGTTACTACCCCTGATTTTTTTTAACGAGTTATTAGATGTTTTAAAAAATTATAACACAGTTAGGATCTCAATATCCAAATAAGTATTTCATGAGGTGTTGTGAGGATAAAACGATGAGCTTCCTTCCAAAAGCTAGTGTCGTTCGGAGTAAAACGAGAAAAGTTACAGAGGTGTGAATATTACGATTTCCGAAAAATTGGGTGCTTTCAAACGCTTTTACCCAACTTTAAAAGTGTTTGAAAAAATTAAATGTTGTTCAAAAATTTGTAAAGGTCATGGAAACATAAAAAAACTGAGTCTATGTATTTTAGTAAAAATTCACTGAGTTAGCGAAAATTTTAAAACATGCCATTTTTTAAGAAAATATGATTGTACCTTTTGGTGTCGCATTTAGCCAATATTAAATATGAGGCTGAAACTGACTTCAAATGAAAGTTCAATAAAAAACGAAGAGAATGATGCCTATAACATTAAAATAAAGCAACCTAAGTAGAATGGTTACCTATCGAGAATATCCTAAAATCGCTCAATTTCTTAACTTCAAAAAAGTATTACTCGTGGAGGGGGAGAGGAGGGGCGCTGGCAAGAACCAAATTTTGGGAAACTCTATTAAGGAAAATATATATAAATTTAGTATATATGTACGTTCATATATATTCTTTACAGCAGTTATATTCTGGAGCTTGCATCATCAACTAAATCAAAGCCGAATAACTTTTCGCATTTTGTCAGTTACAAAAACAAATCTAATGGACACATAATTTGTTGGACATTGTATGTAATTCAAAATCTATGTATTTTGAATAATGTTGTAAGGGAGTCAAAATATTCTATGTTTCGTTTGGAAGTAGATACTATTTTATCCGAATTGTCAATTCTTGATATTAATGAAAGTGCCGGATTCGATTGTATTCCACTCATTTTCTAAAATTAGCCGGTAGTGCAATTTCTGGCCATATTTCCCTAGTTGCCTCTCTCTTCTATGGGAACGCTTACTTATTAAGCCAATTTTTAAATCTGGATCTTGAAGCGATGTCGAGAACTATAGAGGTATTTGCATTATTTCAGTTTTAACAAAGCATTGTGTGTAACTAGTTAAAGGGAAATTGTGGTTTCATGTTAAGATATTCATTTCCCATGGATTTTTCACAGGATAGCTTGAATTTTTCCTTGATAGGTCAACTGTAACTAACTTAGTTTTGTTTTAAAATTGTATTTTATATGCACTATTAAATAAACGGAAACTTGACTGCTTGGATTGTAACTGTTTTGCCAATTGATTGGATTAGGTCTTATCTGGAATTTAGAACTCAAATGGTGAAAATTTGTATAATTTCACTTCAAGAGTTCTTCAGGAGCCCATCAAAGTAGTCATTTGGCTCCATGTTCTTTATTCTTTTCGTAAATGATGTGGTAAATTGTCTGAGTAATTTATGCGGACGACATTACATTTTTTTCACAACTATTTCTTGCGCCAATGATGCAATTGACTTTCAATCTGATCCGACAAACTTCAAAGCTTCGTGTACATCGCATAATTTGATGCTATAGATCTAAAAATGCAAAACAATCTGCTTTATCCGATTACACTCACCCGCTAGTTACGTTTACTTTTTTGACGATTGTATTATTGAAAGTGTCGATAAGTTTAAGAATTTAGGTATAACTTTTTTACTTCGAATCTATCATTTCATAAGCACATTGAGGGTTGCATTTCTAAAGCGAATTCTATGATTGGGTTTGTTAAAAGGTTTTCCAAAGATTTTCAGGATTCTTGCGTGACATCCCGTTTGCTCGTTCATTGTTAGAATGTGGTGTTGCCGTATGGAATCTGTTTTATAATAACTACTCAGATCGCAATGATAAAGTGTAAAAGCGCTTTTAAATGTAAGCTCTCCCAAGGCTACCTAGAGATGTAAGCCTGCCTGCTTTCATACTTCCAGCATATCGAGGTAGATGCAAATTAATAAATACTGAGCCCCTCTTTATTCGTAGAGACCGATTTAAGAAATTGGTGCCAAATCATCTTTTAGATTATTGGTAAATTTTGAAAAAAAAAAATTTGAAATATTTTAATGATATAATTTTATTAAATTTTTTAATAATGTAACCAGTTCGTAATAACTATATAAACAATTAAATAAGTTGGTGATAAGGATAACTAAATAAATAAATAAATTCACAGATATTCAGGAATTTAAAAAAGAAGTAAACAATTACAAGTAGTTTACTACTGAAAAACGCATGCCATTTTCACAACATAACGAACACTGTACCACATATCTCTGCCGGAAATTAAGTTAAAGTATTTTAGTTTGACCCTAGAGAACTTTTAAAATAAAGAAAAAGGGTGAAGATGGGATGCTTCCTCAATTTTAAGGGTGTCCCGCATTAAACAGCGTACACTTTATATTTTGACGTCAGGTACGGCACACAATCTATAGGAATTCAAAAAATATTTCCTTTAAAATCGATTACAGTGTAAAATTAGAGAAGTTGGCTGAACTAATAATGAAGCTTTATTCAAAACTGCTTAAAATAGGTCTTCAAAATTGTTTGTGCATATTAAAACTTAAGACAAAAAAGCAGAAGATTGTGAGACACGACCTTTAAATGTAGAACTACATACGCCTAGAGTATAAAGTAAGAGGTCACATAGAATAGGATAGCTTGGTAGTATATGAATTAGGATAGTGTTGGTCGACTAAAGGCCGTTCAACCCTTACCGAGTTATAAATAATAAAACAACGCGCGGGCCGGCGATCTTAAATGAGAGAAATATTTTCTGCGATTTTCAAAAATAAAAATTGTTATAAAGATGTCGTCGAACCGCGTGAAAAGGTTTTTGTCCCGTTAACGGCCGTTCATCCATTATCGAAATATAAATAAAAATGTGAAGAAAACAGAAAAATCAGTTTTTCTTTTTTTCTCCACTTTAAAAGGGACAATTTATACAAATAATAGTAATTGTTCGACAAGAAAAGAAAAGTGAAAGTTTTCCAGTGATTGTAATTGTTTAATTTGGGTATTTTTCGTCAAGTATACAAGGAAAAATGGCCTATTCGAGGCGTAACAAAAGTGATTTACCGCATGCTTGAGAAATTTTACACTCGCTGGAAAACTCACTTTTCTTTATTTGTAGATCTACTATTTATAAAGAACACATCATGTCGCGGGTAACTGTTTGTTCCTTTAAATGTGTTTTTTTGTCTTAATTTTTAACAGACACCTAATGTTAGTTTTATTTTCGGCCGTACACATTATTCGTGCGCTGATTGAATTTCATTTTTGTATGCGCTTGAAGTTTCTTATATTTCATTATTTTATGATATGGATGACATTTAGGCCCGAATTTATACTCGTTACCACATTCTAACTATTTTTACTGATTTTTCGAAGACATTTGATACACCGCAGATTGACATTCTTCTTGAAAAATTAGACAGATTTGGAGTATGGAAATTATTTTTGGATTGGATTGGCCCGTATGTACCCACCAAGTGATTACGAATAAATTATTCTTAAATCTAGAAAAATGTAAGGTTATGAGTTTCTTCAGGAGAGGAATGGGATTACTCATCCTTATCACATTAATAATCAGCCGCTCGAAAGAGTGACGACATTTAAGGATTTGTGAGTCATCTTGGACTATCGGTTGAATTTCCGGGATCATATTAACTTAATTGTAGCTAAGTCTAATAGTTTGCTGGGCTTCGTTCGTCGTGCTACCAAGGATGTTCGTAATCCACTTTCCGTTAAGAGTTTGTACTGTTCTCTTGTACGGTCTAAACTGGAGTATAAAATGAAGTGGCCGTTTGATCCTAAACTTCCAATGTGGTCGAATAAAAGGCATTTACCGCCGTATGCAGAGCGCTGTAAAATTGTGAATTTGGAATCACTGATTGACAGGCGTAAGGTTGCGGCTTCTATGTTCATCGCTGATATTTTAAATGTTGCAGTTGATTTCACTGAATTTCTTGCCAATATTGATATTCAAGTGCCCTGTAAACCAGTTCGGGTCAAACATTTTATTTATTTACCGACTTTTAAATCCAATCATGCGCTTAATGCCCCTATTCCGGTTATGTGTCGGCAATTTAATTCTAATTTTAATGAGTTCGATTTCAACTTATGTTTATTTGAAAAACAAATTAAATGTAAATTGTATTTATTTGAAGTTCATTTTACTGTCAAAAAATGATTTTTCTTGTTGATATAAATAAATAAATAAACTACTGTTATAGTAACAGTTTTCGTATTTATAAACCTCACCATAAGATTTGTTTGTAATGTAACAATGCTTATAGTGATCAAAATCCATCACTAAAAACATTGCTACAAAAGATTTTCGGAAATAGTTGCTCTTAACAGCTCGCTATCATTACCACTATCTCTGATATTTAATGCGTCTCTGAAGAGTGGTGTATTTCCGTTGGTATGGAAAAAGTCAATTATAATTCCCATTTTTAAGGAGCAACATTAAAAATTATCGTGGCATATCTATATTATCATCAATTCCAAAATTATTTGAGCTGATTATTTCTGATTATTTGTATTTTAATGTTAAACCTTTATTATCACTTCAACAACATGGATTCGTCAGGCATCGTTCTACCACTACAAATCTTTTAAGTTTAACATCTAAAGTATTCAGTGCCTTTGACTCTAAATGTCAGCTTGATGTGGTTTTCACTGATTTTGCGAAAGCATTTGACTCACCTCAGTTTGAGTTACTTCTTGCCCAACTGGACAGATTTGGAGTGAGTAAATTGTTTTTGGATTGGATCGTATCTGCGTGATCGGAAGCAGGTAGTTCAAATTAACGGGTTTACATCTAAGATGATTGAAGTTCATTCTGGAGTGCCTCAGGGCTCCCACCTAGCCTGTATTATTTAATGTAGACCCAGTCTAGGACCTGTATTATTTAATGTCTTCATCAATGAAATTGCTTCTTTGTTTCAGTACTGCGACTGTGAATTATATGCAGATGACTTGAAAATATCAAGAAGTGTATGTAGCCCGCAACAATGTAATAAAATGCAGAGTGATCTTGATTTGCTGTATAAATGGCCAGTTATGAATAAGTTGAAGTTAAATTTGGAAAAGTGCCAGATTATGAGCTTCTCCAGGAAAAAAGCA
This sequence comes from Tipula vernalis, assembly GCA_958295665.1. Taxonomy (NCBI): domain Eukaryota; kingdom Metazoa; phylum Arthropoda; class Insecta; order Diptera; family Tipulidae; genus Tipula; species Tipula vernalis. The sequence continues at coordinate 266,224,434 of OY282558.1, read as the reverse complement.
GTTATTCTTCATCAATATCTTATTGGTAATCACCAGCTAGAACGAGTTATTTGGGTGTTGTCCTGCACCATAAATTGAATTTCCGAGACCATATTAATTTAATAGTAGCTAAGTCTAATTCTATACTTGGCTTTATTCGTCGTATCACAAAAAATTTTCGTAATCCACAATCAATTAAAACTTTGTATTGTTCCATTGTTCGGTCTAATTTGGAATACGCGTCGATTATTTGGGATCCTGCTTACAATATTTATATCGATAGAATTGAACGAATAAGAAGCAATATATTATTTACTATCTTCATAAATTGAATTGGCCATTCGATCCGAACCTTCCAATGTGGTTGAATAAAAAGAATTTGCCATCCTACGGTGACCGCTGTAGAATTGCTGATTTGGATTAATTGCTTATAAGAAATAGATATGCTGCTTCAACATTCATCGCTGATCTGCTTAACAGTTCGATTGACTTCCCTAAACTACTTGCAAAGATTGATATTCATGTGCCCTGTAAACCTACTCGGATTAGGAATTTTATGTATTTGCCGACATTTAAATCTAATTACGCACATAATGCTCCGGTCCCGGCGATTTGTCGACAATTTAATTGTAGTTTTGATGTGTTTGATTTTAATATTTCTAAATGTTCTTTTAAAAAATTAATAAAAACTAAATTATAAAATTGTAAAATAAAATTCTAATCAAAAAAGGATTTTTTATCCCGTTGATGATGTTAATAAATAAATAAATAATAGCAATAGTTACGACTATAAATTCGGGCCTTAGTTATTGGTAGGGTTTACACGAGAGTATGTTCATTTTTATATATATATACATATTTATATTTTATATATTTTTTTTTAATTTCATGTTTTTTAGTTAATAACTTTAATGAAATATCAAAAAAGAATGTGATAAAATATTTAAATTTTAAGTTTGGGTTCACAAGACGCTACCGTTTAAAAAATACACTTTTAGTCTACTCATTTTAATGGAGTATTAATTCTCTTTTTTTGTTAAATAATTCACCTTGAACCAATTTCCCTCCACCTGTCGCGCATTGAGATTGACACGTGTACTTTAACAAATATTTTTTATGGCCATTACTCGTTTAGAAAGAAAGAAACGTCCATAATATAAATGGAACCTATAGATATCCTGAGTTGGTCCGGTTCCATAGAATTCTATAGTGAAATAGTCTCTGACCTTTATAATGAATACCTCAAACAATTGTCCGGGAAAATTTTAAAAACAAATAAATTATGTTACCAAACAACACAATTCCAATGGTTATCCAAATCGCATGCGTCACAAAAAGTCTTTCGATATCGAAAATTGTTTTCCCCTCTGTGGAAAAGGAAAACTTGTATCTTATAAAGAAAAACTCTACTATAAACTCTTCTCATTTTAATTTTGTCTCTTGGTAATTTTTCCTAAACAAAACACAACACGAATATTATGGAGGCGAACAGCAACCTGTTTCAAATTTTTAATCTAGCTCACTCTTTCGCAACCGTCGGATTCTCCCACCCACGCAAAAATGCCATTCGTTAGTAATAATAAAAAATTGAAAAATTATGGTTCAGTTTTGTGTAGGATTTCATCAAATTTACGTTGTTGCCTTTGCTATTATTCCTTTGTGTGTATATGTGTAGTTCTGTTGGTTATAATAAAACTGAAAAAAAAAAAAAAACAAATAAAGTTGGTATAATTTTACAAACTACTTTGTGTGTTTGGTTTATGAAAAATGTGAATATCATAAATTCGTGTGTAGTTTTGGTATGTTCAAATTAAGATTTTACTTTGGTACTCGTTTATTGGTGCGGCTTAGTAGAGGCTGTAAAACGGGTGGCATAATTTCTAGTGAAGTTTAAAAAATAAAAGTGCTTTTCGTTTTATACAATTTTAAAAATATGTTTTGTGTAATTAAAGTGATATTTGGGAATTACAGTGAATACTAAATTTAATACTGACTATTTTAATACTCAAGTGTCCCAATTTATTAATCTGAAAAAGCTTAGTTCGACAGAAAAACAAGTAAGAAAATTATTTTTTTTTGTTATAAAATCTTGTTAGAAAATAAAAAGAAGAAAATAGAAAAAACATTTGTATTTGCCATGTTCTCTTTGACATACGAGAAGTTAATATTTCTCCCATTGTGCTTTTTTAAACTGCATGTGATTTTGTTACAATTTTCAAGCGAATTACATAATAATTAAATTTTTATTTCTCTCCAAACCTCAAGTGTAATTAAGTATTATATTTGTATGATATGAGTACGTACATACAGCTTGGGTGCTTTCATTAGATTACTTTTGTTGAAAATTTTTGGAGAATCTAGTTACTTGCCTAAGTGGTTTATTTGTGTACCTAGTTGACAAGCGTTATAAAATTCAAGAAAATATGTATACATATATGCCGTACGTTTTTACTTTGCGTAGGTTCTGGTTGACGTTGACTTGGTGTTTGTTGCTACACAAAAAAAAAATTAAATTCAGTACTAAAGAATTTTAACATTGATAATAGGCCCGATTCTGGAACGATAAAATTTATGTTGTGCTATTTTATTTGCCCGCTTCCTATATGAATTTGTATTGAACAAACAAAAATAACATAACATAACAAAAAATTTTTAAAGGCAGAATCGGGCCTAATGTTTTATTTTGTTGTATCGTTAGAGTAGGCGCAGCAGAAATGAAAATTGTAATTGTAGTATAGAAATCCATTTGCACCGCACATGTCGAATTTCACATAAATAATTGGCCATATTCCAGAACTTTATCTCAAAATTATTTGAGGATCACACTTCCATCGTACATTTCGAGTTTCATCATAATCGGTTAATAAATGGCCAGGTTCTATCCTAATTGGATTTATTCCTATACATTCCTATAAAAATCATTTTAGAATCTCATTTGAATCGCACAAGTCGAATTTCATAAAAATCGGTTAAGAAACAGCCAAGCTACACCCTAATTAGCCGCATACTAGAACTTCATCTAAAAATCATTTTAAAACCCATTTCCATCGCACTGATAAAATTTCGTCATAATCGGTATCATCATTTTAAGAAATAGCCAAATTAGCGCCAACAGAAGTTTTGTGTCTCGATTTTTTGTGACAATTATTTTATCTCGCTATGAACATTTTCAATGTTAATGGTCTAGCCTATTTATGTAGTAATTATTGAAGCCAAATTACACGAATTAAATTTAGATTTTTTTTTTTTAGAAAATCGATCAAACTGATTTTTTACCAAAGAATTTATTTCTGATTTGGATGAATACACTAAATGTTCATTATTTTTGCTGTATGTACAGGCTCCACTTTGCAAAAACACCAAAATGGAAACTACAGTTTTTTACCTACATTCAATATAACGATGCTTTATTGCATCTACCATCTCAATCGACAACTTTGTGTTTATTTCTTGTAATTTCTTAAATATACGAGTGAATACTGCCTCGGCAATCAACAAGTTTGAACCGTGTTTACTAAGCTCCAAAACTGCGAATTCCAACGGTTCAAGTACCATCAAAACAACCTTAAGAATTTCTAAAACCTCTGTATCAAATTTGCTGGCTCCTAATTCATTTAGAGATTTATTAATGCAATCGATTGCCCTGATGAACCGTGTAATTACAGAAACTAATGAATTCCATCGAGTTTTAACAACAAGTAACGGGTGGCCCATCTAGCATTTGCAATTTCAACTACTGGTTATTTCGAGTGTGGCAATACTTATGTCATTCGTGTTATGACAGAAAATTAGTTTAATGTTTGAAATTTATGAAATGGGTCGCTTTACGCTTGAACAAAATTGGAAAATATTGAAAACTTACTTTCAAAGAGGTGAGTCTTCTAACCAGACTGTAAATGCCTGCTTCTTCTTAGCTGAGATTTGACTCCGTTGGACTTTTTTTGTGGGGAGCCATCAAATCGAAGTTGCCATTGATGAGTAGTCCATACAATCGAAAATGTTCTGAAAAATTGGGTTGACAGAATTGGGTACTGTAAAGCTAGCCGTGGAATTCATTTGAATGAAAATGTGTTCCATACTTAATGGCAATGTATACTCTTTCTAATAAAACAAACCAAACAAATTGCAAACGTTATATGGACCACCCTTTAGCAGTTGTAGTTAAGGCTGGGCAAATTACATTACACTGAGTAATGAAAATACTTTTACGAATTACAGCAAACTCAGTACCTAATTAAAATACAAATTTCAATTACTTTCAAGTGGCATTAATTAAAATACAAGTTTCAATTGCTTTGAATTGTAATTTGAAATTAAAATATAAATTATAAATTTGGTTTGAAAAAAATTCGTTTATTGAAAAAACGCCTTGTCAATCAAGCTTTGTACAGTTCGTATCACTGGATTGTGAATAAAACAAAACACTTCAGTTTAAGACAAACGAATTTATTTATTTAACAAAAATAAAATCAACACCATTTATTAATAATAATTCACAAAATCCCTTTTTAAAATATTCCCACAAATTTTACTGATCACATAACTTTTTATATCTCACTAATTCACTTTTTAGTCCTTGTACTGTCGTTTACCAAATACTAATGATCTAATTCGATCTCGTTCGATTTTATATACTCTAACAAAAACTTCTAGAAATTTCATGGCTTTTCCAGTAAGAATAGTATAGAAATATTTAGAACAGTTTTATGATGGGAAATTCCATTTAAGTACAGTAAAATTTGCGCTATTAATTTAACTTTTTAACCTCTGTGGCAATACCTGTTTTCGTAACGGGTTTTGAAGTCATACTCAATGCCCCTCCTGGAAGCCCTGGCCATTTGCTCGTATGTCATATCGAACTTTTATCCGGTCATTTGACATCCGTGTTTTCCCTCGTACAAATTGCTGAATCTCATTAAGTTCTTCTTTCATTCGGTCTACGTAATCCTGTCCACATAAAGCTGTTGATGGAACAGACTCAAACATTAAATCTCCAGGTAATCGTAGATTATCTCCAAATATGTTTTTAGCTGGTGTCATTCTGTTTGTGTCATATATTGATGATCGATAGGCCATCAGAAACATCTATATATGCTGATCACAGTTGCGTTGGTTTTTCTCCACGACATTTGCTAGATACTCCTCCAATGTACCATTGAATCTTTCCATCATACCATCAGACTGTGGATGCAAAGGCGTGATTCTAGTTTTATTTATACCGAACATCTGGCATATCTCTTGAAATACAATCGATTCAAAATTCCTCCATTAACCGCGGCCCAGCTATTGTTGTTTTTTCTTGATTGGGTAAGGGCTACACTTCCGGCCATTTGCTGAAATAATCCACTACGTTATATTGTTTCATGATTCCACGAATATTACGTGCGGGTCCCTTCAATGCCGCACAACGGTTACATTTTTGGCACCATTCTATTAACGACTGCCTACATCCTGTCCAGTAGAATCGCCGATGTATCTTGACTAGTGTCTTATTAATTCCTAAGTGGCTCCCACTTACTCCTCCGTGTTACTCTTTCAGAATTTTCGCAATCTAGCTCTTCGGTAACACCAGCAGCAATTGCTTTCCCACAGTCGTTTTAAACGCTCATTCTCCATTCGGAGGCCATCCCCTAAGTGGGCTCAGTGTTTCTTTTTCTTCCATTCCATGATAACACACAAATCCGTGTCATATAATTGTTCTTTCCTAATCATTTCGTCAGTCCACTCCTCATCAGGCAGCACTTGCGAGAGCCTAACGTCGATGATGTCCTCCTTTGCTTCAACGTGACCACAATGTTTGTATTCTACTGGATATGGTCGTCTTGACAATGTGTCGGCATTTCTAGTTTGATCTAGTTCGATCTAGAAATCGTAACTTTGAAGACGTTCGATCCAACGTGCTACTTGCCCCTCTGGGTTCTTGAATTGCTACGGCCGCCGTGAAGCTCCGTGATCCGTCCGTAAACTGAATTTTTGGCCATAAAGGTGCTTACGGAAATGCTTAATGCACTCCACTATAGCCAACAATTCTTTTCTTGTCACACAATAATTACGCTCCGGTTTTGATAATGTTTTGGAGTAGTACGCAATAACTCTTTCTTGGCGTATCTTTTTTTAGTCATAGCATTGAGTTTTCGGTAATCAACGCAGAATCTCATGTTAGCGTCCTTCTTTTCGACCAACACTACTGGTGAGCTCCATGGACTGTTAGATGGTTCAACTACACCTGCCGCCTGCTGATGGTTACCTTCTTGGTGGTTGACGAATCGGCATCTTTGTTCCTGTATCAATTTGGCGCTCTACCATTGAAGTCCTTCCGTTATTATCCGATGTACTGCAGAATGTGGACATGTACCGTTTGATAAGTTGATGTGCAGAATTTTTCTGTATCTCTCGTAACATTTTCGGTCCATTTCTGCATGAGTTGTTCTATCATTTCTTTCTGCCCTTGCATATCGGCTTTTAAAATCGGAATTTTCTGTTCACTTTTTACTATCGTTGATACCTTGTCATATTTGGCGATGACTGTTCCTTTCTTGATGTTTTCTATCTTATCAGATAGATTTGAAGTCCTAATTGATACTCTATAGTCGTTGTCTGGTTTAACATAGGCTTTCCCGATTGTAATTTCCTTGGCTCCGCTCTCCTCTTCATTAGTTTTCACAACCCACAACCTAGGTGACCCATAATCTCCTTCCAATCTTCCCCACACGATCGTCTGCGAGTTCGGTGGCAGTTTCACCCGATGATCAAGAATCATTCGCCTAGTAGTGGCTCCTGTACTGCTAGCTTGGCTTGAATTGGCAACTCGATGTTATCGTAAGTTATTACTCCTCGTCCAACATCCACCACGAAGCCATTTGTCCTCATGACGTCCTTCCCCAAAATGACATACTGATCAACAATATTTGCAATCAGCACTTCTTGTTGGTAAAGAAAGGTAGATTTAGGTGACAACATCACCACCTTGCGTGTCTCTGGATCTCGAATAACATCAATGAATGCGTCAATTTTAAGCCTTTCCATATAATCGGCTGATGTATGTACTTGTACATATATGCTAGATGCACTACTCGCTCGATAGCTGATGAAAATCCCTAAAGCGATTCTCCTCTCTTTTGGTAGTGGTTTTGCAATTCCATGCGATATATTTCGCGCTTGTGGTCGTTCGAGATAACTGTTGTGCTTTCGTTCCGGAATGGTTCGTAAAGCCTCCGCTGCTTCGCCTTTGAGAGCCACTATTAAAGCTGCAACACGATGTTCATCGTTCCAATGATTTTGATTGGCCGCCATTTCAAATTGAAACTTGAAAATACCGAAAGGGGTTGTCCCATCGAATGTTGGTGGCTTTAATTTGATCGATTGAACACAGTTAACTCTTTCCTGAGACGTTGAAATTTCTCCACAACTTGTTGAACCTTCGTTTCTAATTTTTGGTCAACCTGTTGAATCTCCATTTGCAGCTTTTCCACTTCGCCGTGTATGTTAGTAGATAATTCGAGAAGTTTATCGTCGATTGTCTTATGACCATCTGTAATTTGGTCTTTAATTTCCTCTCCTTTTTCCTCCATCTGGTGTTTCATTTCTTGGTTTGACTGGTTTATTTTCTCCAATTGTCGCTCATTTTGTTGTGCCATCATTTGATTTTACTGTTCAATTTTCTCCATTTGTCGCTTGTTTTGTTGTTCCATTATTTGGTGGTTTGACTGCTCCATTTTTTCCATTTGTCGCTCCATCATCTGGTTCAAAGCAGCCGTTAACTGCGCCAAATCGGAACTTTCAGAAGGTGCTTGTGTTATTTCTGGCAATCCTTGTGTTTCAGCTACTGTCTTCTCTACGGTTCCCGTATCCATTACTTCCTTTACAAACTCATAATATTCTGTGTCTAACCCTTCGTTATCCATAGCCTCACATAGTCGCGCTTGTGAAGTAGCTTTACTATTTAATTCAGGAACTTTTATTTCGTAGAGAATCATTTTCTTTGTCTTATTATTCACAATTCCACCGCGGTCACCAATTGTTACGTATTTGCCTTGTCAATCAAGCTTCGTACAGTTCTTTTCATTTGTTTGTGAATAAAACAAAACACTTCAGTTTAACACAAACGAATTTGTTTATTTAACACCAACAATAAATTTAACACAATTTATTAATAATAATTCACAAAATCACTTTTTATAATATTTGGACAAATTTTATTGATCACTTATAACTTTTTATACATCACTAATTCGCTTTAATCCTTATTCTGTCGCTTACCAAATACTAATGATCTAATTTGATCTCGTTCGCTTTTACTTTCTTTTACTCTAGTAAAATAAAGTATAGTAATCATGAAAATTTTGGACCTTGAGATTTTTAGAGATTTATCTGTTTTGAGGTCCCCTGAGTCCGAAAAAGTGGGTTTCGAAATGGTGTCTGTCTGTCTGTCTGTCAGTCTGTCTGTGTCCTCTCTACAGCCCAGATGGTTTAACCAATCGAACTGAAACTTCAGATTTAAGGTTTTTTGATAAATTGGGAGGTCCCAGTGAATTTTACTCCAAATTGGCTAACCGGAAGTGGCCACTCCCTTGGTCCAGAAAATTTATTTTGCAAATATCTTAAAAAGTATAAGGTTTACAAAAAACTACTTGAAATAAAATGTTTCCAAAAATTAAAAACAAATAAAAATAAAAAAAAATAAAAAAATTTAAAAATTATAAAAAACAATAAAATTTCTCAAAATTCTCTGTTCATAAAAGAAAGTCGTGTGTTGGCCACACCTCCATTTTTTATATACTCAAACCAAAACCTCTAGAAATTTCATGGCTTTTCCAGTAATAGTAGACTAGAACATTTAGAATAGTTTTATCATGGAAAATTCCAATTTATTCTATTTTACCCTATGTGTCACCATAACAGTATTATTAAAACAACGATCATTAACACTAGGTTTTATGTTGATGGTTCTGGAGCCAAATTTTACAATGCCTTTTCGAAATTTAAACAAGAAATTACAAAAACTGATGTAATTAAAATAGAAATTACATTACTTAAAATTTAAGTAATTAAAATAAAAGATGCTGTTACTTATAAAACGAGTAATTAAAATGAAGTTACAAATTCTAATTTGTATTTTCATTACGTAATTTAAAACCATGTAATTCGTTACTGCCCAGCCTTGGTTGTAGTTCTTTTGCTCTTGAACTTTAATGTGTTTTTGAAGTAAACTGTTTCTAACCGAACATTTTGTAAACAATTTGATGATTTTCTGGTATTACACCAATTTATCGTATAACCAAAGCCTTACTAACTTATGGTTGTGGAATAGTTTTTGGCGCTTCATTAAATAGTTTGAATTTTATGCTGCCGTCAATATAAAAATTACTTTTAATATTTTTTATAATTACCTTCATTATCTGAGGCTTACTCATCGACTGAGGAAACTTAACTTTCATTGGAACTTGTCTTTATCACGGCTGCACCATCGCGTGTGAAGACTACAACGTCGACACCCAAATCAATACAAAACTCGTGGTTTTTCTTTAATCAGCCGTAAAGTTTTCTCCTCACTAGAACTTCCCACAATAAGAACGAAACCAGGAACATGTTGGGTTGTGTCGGAATGAAGTGTTACATCCATATACCGCTTCATACTAATATCTGTCCACTCATTCGCTGTATATAAACTTTGTTTTTACGTTCAACAATATTGATAATATCCTTTTTTAATTCTCCTATTATACATTTCTGCACGATTGTTGCGCTTCTAGGCATATCATAATTACGGCTCATTGAGCTCATGCATTGAGCAATTGATTTAAATGAAAACCCGTCTTTAGGGGCACATTAGTCTAATATCTCATATAATGAAACAAGAATAATAAACTTTGACATATCAATAAGTTATCATTTAATTTACTCCTTTTTGATGTGCCTGTTTCGTCAATGATAACAATACTAGATGAAACTTCAATCCCGTGTTTCTTAAGGTTTTTTATCATGTAGTAGGTATTGCTTCCTTTGTGTCTTGTTACAGGTTGTGTCTTGTTACAGGTTGGAAAAATTGTATTGTCTTGTGCTAAATAAATTACTAAAAAAAAATATATTACTAACAAATTTACTAACTATCAACTACTTAGGTGTCTGGAACCGGGTTGAGTCTTTGTTGCTAACATTCCTTTCCCATCCCTCGATCTTGTTATATCTAAAAACACTTAGACCGGTGACGGTCCATTGTGATACCACGGGATGTATCCCCTTTTACCCCTATTGGAACCATTTCGAGCTACTAAAGTAGCGTAAGACGTCCCGCACTTTAATGTTTTCGAGATCCGAGAGGCAGTCCATCCTGAACTTACCTAAGTGTTTGTGCCTTCTGAGAGCCAATAGTGCTGGACACGAGCAAAGGAAGTGGACCAACGTCTCTTCCTCCTCTTCGTCCAAGCAGCTTCTGCAGAAGTCATTAGCCTCCAGACCCAGCCTTCTTGCATGTTCTCCAAAAAGGCAGTGTCCCGTGAGAATTCCTACGACCGTTCTTAATTCACGTCTTCGTAAGGATATTAATGCCCTAGTGCGCCCCAAGTCCAGCTTTGGCCAAACTTGTCTTGCAACTCTACAGGTGAGGGCGTTAGACCACCTTTCCCCCGCTGAGGATAGCGCCTGCTTCCCAAGTGCTTGTCTCAGCGCTGTGATAGGCCTCCCCAGACTTGCCCTTTCCGGTTGCAGCTGGAGAGTCGTACCATGCCTAGCAAGTTCATCTGCCCTGCAGTTCCCCATGACGCCCGAGTGACCTGGGACCCAGACTACCTGGATGTTGAAATGCTCACCCATCTCATTTAGAGATGAGTGACAACTCAACGCCACCCGTGACGCCAAAGACACCGATTCTAACGACCGGATCGCCGCTTGACTGTCCACATAGATTGTGATATCGTCTGAGGATAACACATTATGCTTCAACCACGTCATGACCTCCTCAATCGCTACGACTTCAGCTTGGTACACGCTGCAGTAATCAGGGAGACGAATAGAAATCTTTACATTTAATTTGTCACAGAATACTCCAGCTCCTACTTTGCCGTCTAGCTTGGAGCCATCTGTGAAGAATTGCAACGCTTCGGTTTCCGATAACGGTCTATCCCTCCAGGATTCCCTTGAAGGGAAGGAGGTCCGAAATCGCTTCTCGAAGCGTAGAGTAGGTTTAATGTAGTCAAGATTCGCCAGCTCATCCTTCAACGATCTGACGATAGTAGAGTGTCCTATACTAAGACACCTCCACTGAGAGACGGCTGCAAGTCGTACAGCCGTATTTGCCGCCATCTGTTTGCCAAAAATGTCGACCGGAAGAAGGTGCAACATAACCTCTAAGGCACTTGTCGGTGTCGACCTCAATGCCCCGCTAACAAGCATACAGGCCTTTCTTTGCACTCTCTCAATCTTACTTTTGTAAGTTACCTTGTCCAGAGCTGGCCACCAAACACCCACCCCGTACATGAGTACAGGTCTCACTACGGCGGTGTAGAGCCAGTGTACCAGCTCCGGCTTCAGACCCCATCTATGACCAATGGCGTTCCTACAGGAGTACAAAGCAATAGTAGCTTTGTTTATTCTCTCCAACATGTTGGGCTTCCAACTAAGCTTACTGTCCAAGATAATGCCCAGATATCTAGCTCTATCAGTAAAAGCAAGTCTCGTGCCATTTAAGGTAGGAGGGACAACTACCGGGATTTTGTATTTCTTAGTAAAGAGTACCAGCTCTGTCTTGGACGGGTTAATACCAAGTCCACATTTACCAGCCCATTTCGTAACGATGGTAAGCGCATTCTGCATTACGTCTACAATCGTGCCCAGGAATTTCCCGGTAGCAGCTAAAGCTACGTCATCTGCGTACGCGATAACTCCAATACCCTCTCTCTCCAATTCAAGTAGTAACCCGTTTACCACTATGTTCCAGAGAAGAGGGGACAGAACCCCCCCTGCGGAGTTCCCCTAGTTACTCGCCTCTTGAAGGTGGAGTCCCCCAACTTCGAGCTAACAATCCTGCTTCCCAGCATATAATTGATTATCCCTATCAGAGGAACGTCCACCTCCAAAAATGGCAATCCCTCCTTGATTGCCTCCGCTTTCACATTATTAAAGGCGCCTTCTATATCCAGGAAGGCCACCAAACAGAATTCCTTCGAATTAATTGATTTCTCAATCGTAGACACCAAGGCGTGCAGAGCCGTGTCCACAGATCTACCCTTTGTGTACGCATGCTGAGACGATGCCCACTTCCTGGCACCTATTTTATCTCTGATGTATACATCCAGCAGCCTTTCCAAGGTTTTCAAAAGAAAGGATGATAGAGTTATTGGTCTTAGGTCCTTAGGATAGACATGTGAGCTTTTCCCCGCTTTCGGTATGAACACCACATTGACCTCCGTCCAGTACCTAGGAATATAGCCCAGCTTCAAACATCCTTTGAATATAGCTTCCAGGTAGGGAAGAATAATTACTGAGTTGTTTTGAAGTTCCGCTGGTATAATTTGATCCGGACCAGCCGATTTAAATGGTTTAAAACCCCTCAGTGCCCATAGGATCCGTTTTCTGGTTACGATATCCTCTGTGGTTACTGACAGTGATTCCTGATGATTGCTACGCCCCAAAAGGTCTTCAAAGCTCCCTGGGAAGTGTGTCTCGAAGAGAAGCTCCAGAGATTCTCCACTAGAAGCTGTCCAAGATCCGTCCGGTTTTATCAAAAAACTGGGACTAGATGTACTTTTGGAAAGAATCTTCCTAAGGCGGGAGGTTTCGGATACCTCTTCCATATTATCACAGAAGATTCTCCAAGACCTCCTTTGTGCCTTTCTTAATTCTTTCTTATAAATTCCGAGTTTCTCCTTATAGGAGTCCCAATCCTGAGCCTCCCTTGTATTTTTGGCTCTATTAAAGGCTATCCTACAAGCCTTACGATAGGTTCCCAGTTCCCTGGACCACCATACCGGTTCTTGCCTACCCCTAGGGTTAGCCAGTGGGCAGGCAGCGCGAAAGGATCGGTTGCATGCTCTAGTAACGCTAGCCACCATGTCCTCCAGCTCCCCAACGGTCGTCGGGGCTCCATAGCGCTCGTCGGTAACATTTCCTCCAATAATTCCCCATATTTGCTCCAGTTGGTCCTTCTAGGGTTCCTGAAGGCTTCCCGGGTAGCAGGGTGAATATCGAGGCTATAGGTTAAATATCGATGATCAGAAAAGGAGTGTTCCTTATCCACCCTCCAATTTTTAACCATATGAAGAATATTATTTGAGGCAAGGGTCACGTCTAGAACCTCCTGCCTGTTCCTAGTAATAAATGTGGGTTCCCGCCCAATATTACACACTGAAAGGTTAGTACTCATCAAATAATCAAAAAGTGACTCACCTCTTTCATTAATGTCTGTGCTTCCCCAGATAGTGTGATGCGCATTAGCATCCACTCCCAGTACCACACCTACCTTTGATTGTTCCGCTTTACGGATAAGCTCCTCCAGGTTATCCGGAGGAACCTCCTTCTCCCGGTCCATGTAGGCTGAAACTAGCCAGAATCTACAAGTGCCTACTTCCAGGCTAACTGCAGTAGTGTCACCATTGCTGTATTGAGAGAGAAGGAAAAGATTAATATTATTTTTCCCAAGAATACAAGATCTGATCTTCCCAGAATTACTAGAGGATATAATTTTGTACCCTTTGGTTCTGAGGCCACAGATCCTGTTATTGTTAATCCAAGGTTCTTGGATTAGTATCACATCCTCACTCGAACTAGTCAGCCTGAGGAGTAGAGCTGCCGAAGCAGCCTTAGAATGGTGAAGGTTAATTTGAGTTATCTTAATCATAACCATTTCACCTCTACCTACCTCTATGATAAATTCCTGCTACCGCAGGAATATTAATTCCCGGTAATTTGGGATGCGCCGGATACGCCCGTCTCGCCACCCCTCATACCCTCTGTAGAGGACTTGTCAGTGCCTCCCCCCCGTCTGGCCGGGCTGTCGACATCCTCCTTCATCGGTACACCAGCTCCTTCGCTTATGTGCACCTCCTCATCTTTCGAGAGAGTCCTTGCCCTACCGAGGTCGCCGGATTCACTCTCCCCCTACCATCAGCTTCTTCCCCCATGCTGCTGGTACCCCCTTCAGGCCTGGGCGGGTTGCCACCGTACTCCGGTTGGCCTCCCGTACGCGCTTCCGCCCCATCCTTCTTATAAACGTTGAGAGTAATTGACCCGAAACCGAAATCAATTACTCCCTTCGTTTTGTGAAGGAGGGCAAGGGACTCCTTATTTATCACCATGATTGATAATTTCGAGCCCCTCTTGGCCTCCTCCTGCTTGACGATCTTCCAATTTCCGGTCGGAAGATTCGGGTTACTGGCCTGTATGATTTTCGAAGCCCCGTCCGGGCTAGCCGGTTCGGATGGCAGCCAGACACATGCCCTCGGCCTGCTGGGAATTTCCTCCCGGCTAACTGCCGCAAGCTTTGCGCCTGGCCACACCTCCCCTACTTTGGCTATAGCCTTTTTGTACAGATCCACAGATCTAGAGTCCGAGCATGCAGTCATCTTTACACGCCCTTGATACCATCCCGCATCTCTGCAGGATGGGGGTGGTCCCGGATTTTCACCCAGGACCTTTAAAAAGACGAGGTTGAGTGCATTATACACCAACCTCCATTTTTCCGCCGTGATGCTCCCATCTTCTTGACTTTCGTCAATGACGGCTAGCATCAACACATGCTCCCTCAGGACCTCGCTGAACAGGTTTGTCCCCGAGTTGGAGCTCGGCTTCTTTTCAGTCACTAACTTGGCCCGCTTGCTGTTGACTACTTCCACCTCGTCCTGGGACCGCTGTCTTTTCGACATATGGTCCCTTTCCGAGCTTCCGCAGCCCACAGTGCTCCTTGCCCAAGCTACTGATGTTCTTTGCTCTTCCGTAAGCTGCCCCTCGGGGGTTGCAGCCCACTTCTCGAGAATTCGGAGCGCCGAGCGGCGATTCCTATATCGCCTTTTCGCCGGAGGAATGTCTCTCGTCCCACTCCCCTGTGCTGCCATGGTACCGCTAACTCCCGGGACTTGTGCCCTAGAGTCAACCACCTTTGCAACCTTAGAGGCCCCACCCGTCTGGTTCGAGGTACCTCCCTCCGCTGATACCGGCTTTTGAGGAGAGCCGGTGCCCTTTGTTTTGGTTTTTGATCTATCCATTGGATTCCCACGAGTATCGGAGAAATAAAGGTCCGCCTGCGCAGAGATCCGTATACGCAGGTAAGGCTAATTACAACTGGAGGTCGCCAGGTATCCAGAGGGCTCCGTTAGCGACTGGGCTTTGTTAAATGGGCCCCCAGCCTAGTTTACCATCAGCACGGGTCGCTTAACGCCTTAATCCAGCCCATTCGGCTCGCTAGCACCCCGGCCTCCCTGCACCCCCTTCCCTCCGCCCATTCTCTCCCCCATTCACCTAATCACATGGAAAGCCCAATCCAATGGGATCCATTCCATTCACCGGGTCACCCGTTTATGGGGTACCCCCACTCATCACCCGCGGAGACTCCGGAGGTGCAGAGAGGACGTGACGCCCAGTCCGCCGTGGTTATTGGTCGATGGTTTTCTGGCGCCATCTGTTCGCCTTTCCATTCTGGGCATCATAGGCACTCAGAATTTAATGAACTGAGGTTAACCAGTCCCCAGTTCCCTGAGACTCTCCCCCCAGCTGGACTGCGGTTGGGGACGGCTTATTTAATTCACCGCTAACCTACTTATCGATAGGTCGTCCACTATCCACCACCTGTGACCCCCCCGATAGCTGCAGTACGCCACTATTAGACTTATGTGGTTATCGATGTGGCGCCTTTCTTTACGGAGTTTTGGGCTTCATGAAGAAATGGTGTGTCGTGTTGTAACATGGGTATAGTGGTATGGTATTCGCATTTATAATACGGGAGACTTGCTTAATGCTTGATCGTACATCGCAATCAATCAATCAATCAATCAAATGTAGTAGGTATTGCTTCCTTTATATTGAATAATTTCTCCACAGTTGTTGAACTCACATGTGAATTCACTTTTGTTCAATTTTCGAAAATGTTTCCATACACCAGATTTTTGTGATGACAAGGTCAAGTTAAAGATTTTCAAAGGGTCTATTTTAACATGACACGAAAATAATTGAATTTATGAAAAAAATTTGACTTCATTACATTCAGCACATTTCTTACCTTTTTATTTTTTTAAACTTCATTAAACATTTTTAGCAAATTAAAATTTAAATTGATTTTTTATTTTAAATAATTTCTTCAAGCAAGCTAACATTTTACTCATAACAACAAAATTCTTGTATTAAGGCAGAGTTTTTCAATTTTATTTTTGTTGCACAAGGTTTGTGTTGGTTAAGTTTGTAAACTTTAAATGACTGTCAAACATAAAACCTTATACAATTTTAAAGTGGAATTTACAGGTAATTTAAATATTGTTACGGTGATACCTAAGGAATAGAATAAGTTTAATAAAAGCACAAAGTTAACTACTAGTGGTGACCAGTAATGACACTTAGGTTAAGGTATTTCATAATTTGTTTATTTTATTCAAATGGAAGTTTTCCATGCTACAATTTTTTAAATTGTAAGAGATATTCTTACTGGGAAGAGCTTGACATTTCTAGAAGTTTAGTTAAAGTATATAAAAAGGCAAATTAGATCAAATTGGATTATTCGAATTTGGAAGGCGATAGTATGGAGTTGTAACAAGCGAAGAGGAAGTGTGAAGATAAAAAAGGAATTAAAAAGTGATTAAAAAAGTCTTTTAGTGCGATATAAAAATTATAAGTGAATTGTAAAATTATGCAAAAATTATAATAAGTGATTTTGTGAATTTTTGTATAAAATTGTGTTGTAATTAATTTGTATTAAACAAATAAATTCGTTTGTGATAAATTTGAAGTGATTCGTTCTATTCACAATCCAGTAATTTGAACCTTGGTTGACAAAGCAAAAACGTAACAATTGGAGACAGGGATAGCGGTGGGATTGTGAATAATAAGACAAAGAAAATGAATCTCAACGAATTAAAAGTTCTAAAATTAAAGAAGGAACTTGAGAAGCGGAGTTTGCCCACTGAGGCCATGGATATCGAAGGGTTAGACGCGGAACATTATGGGTTTGTAAAGGAAGTAACGGATGCGACAACGGAAGAGAAGAAAGGAGATGAAACGGAAGGATTGGTCGAACAACAGAAGTACCTTCTGCCACTTTCGATAAGGCAACTCTGAAAACTAAATTTAATTAATACAACACCATATTATAATAGGATCTTCAGTATTCCCGGGTACACATCGAGCAACCATTTACACATCCCCAAACCTATGGATAAGATATGATTATTAGTTGGGCCAGAATCAACCCGTTTACAGTCTCATGATTAGATGCTCGTTCCTCTGTAATCCAATGCCGGATCTCAGGATTCTTTGAATCTAAATCAGGACATACAAAATTATTATTATTATTAATGCTTTAATTTTACTAATCTTGTTGTCATAATTAAGATAAACAAAAATCAATATCTACGAAATTTATTACTTATATACTTCATAAAACTTCAACTCTTTTCTAGACATATTACCCTGCAAAATCAAGCCTGCAAAGTAAGTAAAATAATAAAACAATGAAAGAAAACTGAAACAATAATTTCTTAAAAATTTTATCAGTGTACCATATCAGTAAAATTGAGTTTTTTATGTAAAAACTGCAGCCTAAATTTCGAAAAATCCATTAAGTTAATTAATTAAGTTCAATACATTTAGCATCACGATTTGCCTTTACATAATTCCACGTTGTTCACATTCTTTTAATCAAAATTTGGCATGCATAAATAAATACATCATTATGTCAACTCAAAATCAATATTTCCAAATTAGTATTTATTTATATAATTTAGTTAATTTTTACACTTATAGTATTAAAAAATTAATTACATATAATTTAATGTAGTTTATAAGAAAATTAATCATATTTAAATATACTATTTTATATGTATTATATACCATATGACGGTCCCCGATACGACTCAAATTTACTCTTTTATACAAAGTATAAGAATCCTATTTGAGTCGAATCCACTAAAATTTTTATTGCGTTTGCATAGATCATGTTCGATCAAGAACATTAAGAATGTCTTATGAATACAAAAAACACCAAAAGAGAAAACCACGTCAAAATAAAACAGCATAATCTTATATACTAAACCACCAACACATATTGAAGGTAAACATTTTTTACCATCTATCAAGTGCGTAGCAGGAGACAAACAATCCTGAGCATACAAACAATCCTGTTCCATATATCAAGATACAGGAAAATATTTGTGACGATTATAACAAAACCAACAAAAATGTCCCTTCGTTCTTGTTATTGTTTAAATATTAGCTGACAAAAACCAACAACAAATATTACATTTTCTTTATAAGATTAGTGTAAAGAGCGCACGAGACGGCTTGTATACACATTTCGTTGGCCCTGCTATGAATCAAGCTTCTAGAATATATTTGTATCGATTGTACAAAAAATACAACACAACAACACATTTAAATATGCGTAAAAATAAATGCATATATGAAATTAACTATGACATAAATCAATATTAAACATTTTTTAAAAAAAAATTTTTTTTTTGGAGCGGAGTGACGTAAGTGATCTTTTTATAATTAATATTATTTTGTACAATCACAAAACACCAACAGTTTTCACTTACTTAAAAATAAAAAAACCAAACTTTTTATTTTTGAATTTATTTACTTTTATTTATTTAAAATTACAACTAGTTTCGATCTTGTAAAGATCATCTACAGGTAATTTTTTACAATTAAAAAACTAAAGTAAAAACAACTCTTATATATACAAAAAAATTTTGTTTAACAGGTAAAAAGAAATAAAAAGGACTTATATATAAAAAAAAAAAAAAAAAAAAAAAACGGAGGCGGACAAACCCACAAATTTAATTAAAAATAAGGGGTGTTGCACTTGTTATGGTTAATTTTTAAAAGTTATTTTAAATAAGGGGGAATTAATTTTTGCATCATCTGTGTTCATGAGATTTGTGGTGTTGGCGATGTGGTATGACTCGTATGCGTCTAATTTCCATTTTTGATGTACTGTTTTTATTATTTTTGAAATAGTGGTGTCTATTTTATGGTTATGGTGGAACATATGATATGCAACACTAGATTTATTCCAGTTGGCTTTTTCATGTTCTTTAAGCCTGGTGCTGAAATCTCTCGAAGTCTGGCCGATGTAGGTGTCCTGGCAATTAGAACATTTAATTTGGTAAATTCCAGACCGTAAATCTTGTGTTACCTTATCTTTAAAGTTGTTTAAATCCTTTTTGATGGTTGTTGATGGACGGGTGACAAGTTCTATGTTGTGTTTGTGGAAGACGCGCTGAAGTTTATTGCTGATATCCGGAAAGTATGGAATGCTGACTCTAGTAGTATTCACCGTTTCCATGGCTGGTTGTAATGTGGTGAGTGATGATTTGATGTGCTTGGCTTTGTGCTTGTTGATAATGTTATCAGCAAATTGAGTAGAATACCCATTGGCTACGGCCGCGTTCTGAATAAATTTAACCTCCTCATCAAATTCCGACTGCTCCATAGGTATATTAAATAATCTATGCGCCATAGAATGAAACGCTGCTTGCTTGTGCGTCACATGGTGAAATGAATCTACTGCTATGAATCTATTTGTATTTGTAGACTTTCTAAAAATTCCAAATTTTAGTTTATTGTTATTATTTCGGATGATTTTTATATCCAGGAAGTTCAAAATGCAATTTTCCTCGGTTTCCATTGTAAACTTAATTGCTGGATCTATTGTATTAATATGGTTGAAAATAGCTGGCAAATGGGGTTGTTTCACTATTGCATACCTATGGAGCAGTCGGAATTTGATGAGGAGGTTAAATTTATTCAGAACGCGGCCGTAGCCAATGGGTATTCTACTCAATTTGTTGATAACATTATCAACAAGCACAAAGCCAAGCACATCAAATCATCACTCACCACATTACAACCACCCATGGAAACGGTGAATACTACTAGAGTCAGCGTTCCATACTTTCAGGATATCACCAATAAACTTCAGCGCGTCTTCCACAAACACAACATAGAACTTGTCACCCGTCCATCAACAACCATCAAAAATGATTTAAACAACTTTAAAGATAAGGTAACACAAGATTTACGGTCGGGAATTTACCAAATTAAATGTTCTAATTGCCAGGACACCTACATCGGCCAAACTTCGAGAGATTTCAGCATCAGGCTTAAAGAACATGAAAAAGCCAACTGGAATAAATCTAGTGTTGCATATCATATGTTCCACCATAACCATAAAATAGACACCACTATTTCAAAAATAATAAAAACAGTACATCAAAAATGGAAATTAGACGCATACGAGTCATACCACATCGCCAACACCACAAATCTCATGAACACAGATGATGCAAAAATTAATTCCCCCTTATTTAAAATAACTTTTAAAAATAAACCATAACAAGCGCAACACCCCTTATTTCGAATTAAATTTGTGGGTTTGTCCGCCTCCGTTTTTTTTTTTTTATTATTTTTATATACCAGTATAAGTCCTTTTTATTTTTTTTTACCTGTTACACAAATTTTTTTTGTATATGTAAGAGTTGTTTTTACTTTAGTTTTTTAATTGTAAAAAATTACCTGTAGATGATCTTTACAAGATCGAAACTAGTTATAATTTTAAATAAATAAAAGTAAATAAATTCAAAAATAAAAAGTTTGGTTTTTTTTATTTTTAAGTAAGTGAAAACTGTTGGTGTTTTGTGATTGTACAAAATAATTTTAATTACAAAAATCAAATTAAGTTAAAACAATTTTAGTACGATCCAATTATTAGAATTAAGTAATTAAAATTCCATGTACCACCGCACAAAAATAAAATCATGCACTTAATCAAGAAATCAAGAATTTAATTTCTTTATTTACAAATAAATATAAATATATCCATAAAACTTTAACTCAGTTCTCGTACATATTACCCTGCCAAATCATGCATGCAAAGTAAGTAACATAATAAATCAATGCAAGGAAAATGAAACATTATTTTCTTAAAAATTCATTGGTGTGCCATGTAAGTAATTAAGCCTGTTTGTGTGAAACCTTCAACCTAAATTTCAGTAAATTCCAATAAGTTAATAATTAAATTCAAAACATTTAGCCTTCCGAAATGTTTCTACATAAAGCCACGTTGTTCACATTCGTTTAATCTAAATTTTGCACACATAAATAAATACGTCATTATGTGTTGCAAACCAAATCTCAACTCAACTCAAATCAATATTTCCAAATTAGCATTTTATTTATATCGTTAGTTAATTTATAATTTTATAATAATAACTAAATTAATTTAAAATCAATTTGATGCAGTTTGTAATACCCTGTAAAAAAAATTATTAACCATACCCAAATAAACCATTTTAAATGAATTGTACAAGGCGGTCTCCAATTCGACTCAAACTTATTCGATTATACAAAGTATCAGAATCCTATTTGAGTCGAACACACTAAGATTCTATTGTGCTTGTATGATCATGATTCATGATTTATCAAGAACACCATAGTTGTTTCATGAATACAAAAAAAATACAGAGAGAAAAACAACACCAGCATACAAATAACCTAATCATATATACTAAACCACCAAGCCCAGCACACATTGAAGGTAACAATTTTCTACCATCTTTCATGTGCGTAGTAGGAGATTTACATCTTTTCATAATATTATAGATAATACCCTTTTAGCACACATCCAAACATGCCTGATCTATGTATCAAGATACCAGAAAATATTTGTGACGACTATACCAAAACCAACCAAAAAAAAAAAAAAAAAATCTCTTTGTTTTGTTGTTGTTCGCACATTAAAAGACAAAGACCAACAATATATAGTCCATTTCATTGAAGAATCTGTGTAAAGAGCGAGTGAGACGGCTGTATAAACATACTGTTGGTTTTGTTATTTATTATGCTTCAATCATATATTTGTGTCGATTGTACATAAAACAAAAACACAACAACACATACAAATGTGCGTAAAAATAAAATCTAATATGAAATTAACTACGACATATGTCTATTTAAGCTAAAATCCATTTTAATACTATCCAATTATTAGATTTTAGTAATTAAAATTGAAATTGAATTTCATGTACAATCACACAAAAAACAAAATCATGCACTTAAGCAAGAAATCAATAATTTTAATTTCTGTATCCATAAATATAAAACATTGCCTGATCCCGGTGGATTGCATTTTCCAAAATTACACTTTAATTATTATTTCACTAAAATTGAATTTAATTAGAACTAAAATTAAAATTAAAATGTATATACATATGTATATAGACTATATACATATGTATATAGAGTATATACATAACACTACATAAATAAAACAAAAATAAAGATAAAAATAAAGATGGATAAAGAGGATAGAAAAAACACTTCTATCCTCTTTGACGAACATTTGCTAACCCCCTAGAGAAGTTGCAAACGGAGATTGAACAAAAATTGGAAACTAAGGTTCAACAGGTTGAAAAGAAATTTGAACGTCTCAAGAAGGAACAACGACGCAAGAGGTTCAGGCCGTCCACTCGATTAACCCTACAACTTATGACTTTATTTTTTTATCTTCAAACTCAAGGCTGGAGTCCAAACGCACCCCACGCTTTTCTTGATCATAAAACCGGTCCTATGCTGATAAACAGACTTGGAAGGAAGAGAATGGAAGAGAATGGTGTAAGAGATATGATTTTATTTATATTTAATTAATGAAAAACCCATTCGAAGAATGAAAAGCGGAAAAAATCAGCAGAAAGCTCATTTTTTTATAAAAATTTGTAATTTTTCAACAGTTCAACCGATCTTAAATTCTCAAGCAGTGTTTTAAACGGGAGACATCAGACTATTGAAAAAAAATTACTGCCACTTTATTCAGTTAAAATAGTATATTTATTTGGGCCATTGAAAATGACGAAAATCCGAAAACTGAGAAGTGGAGAAAATCATTGAAAAAGTAACCAAAAATCGTGTTTTAAAGGTTTCTTTTATTGTAAACTCGTACTAAAAGTTAAACTGACTTAACAGGGTATAGTACCGTACAAAAATTTAATCAATTGCCACACAATCGGTGCAAAATATAGGAGTTTGCGCTCTCCGCACATGCTTATAGCAAACTATTGCGACGGTCCGTTGGTGGTTTGTTATACCGGGAGTTCACTGTGATTTTTTATTATCCTCAGATTTTGTAATAATATATATAAAATGATGTTGATTTCAATATAAAATATATATAATATTAACTTACCGCCACAAAAGTTAAACATCAACTCATGACTGGGGTTTTTTCACACCCCACGCAAGATTTCGTTATATTGCATGACAGCTACCGATCAACTCAAGGTGCAACCGGTCTGATACCAGGAGGGTAGTTCAAAGTTCGCGCGGGCTGCGTTTGGACCCCAGCTTTGAGTTGTAGGGTTGAGTTAAAGCTGCCAACATTCGACGGAACTTCAGTTAAAGCCGCCAATCAAAATCATTGGAACGATAAACATCTTGTTGCAGCTCTAATGGTGGCCCTTAAAGGTGAAGCAGCGAAGGCTTTGTAACGAAATCAGATGATTTCGTTATCAGACAAGGAATCAGAGGTCTGGAGTGTTCTAGTAGCTGGCTAGCTGGCTCTCGGTATGCCGTGGGGGTTTCCAGACATGATCCCATACTTAAATAACCGCTTAAAAAATGAATAAAGAAAACACCAAAGAAAGAAAAACGAAACATTGCTTGTCACGTTCTCAGAAGGTAAATCAAATCATAAATTGGGTGTGCTAAATCTCCGACCAGTCTGTAGAGAAGACCCCCTTGTCATCGGCCCGTCTACCCGACCGCCCAGATATCGAAAATCATTCGTTTTTGAGTGTGCATTAAAACTCAACATAATAAACAACAAAAAGAATTCTCTCTACAAACATTTTGCTGAATTTGTGAATGTGAATATTCATCAACTTTCAGTTTTCTTTATTCTTCTCACATAAGACGGGATTGAATCGGTTCATCGTGAAAACAGGCTCACCGTCTTACGTTATACCGCCTGTTTAATTTACCGTTTTCAGATTCACCGTCATAACAGTTCACCGCTTACGATTTACCGTTTTCACTATAATTTTTTTAAAAATTAACGACCAATATTTTTACTGAAAAAAATGCTTTACTTATATTTTTGTTTTTATCTTAGTAGCCGGGAATATAATATAATATAATTTGGCATAATAAAAACATTAAAAACACAAAAAGTGCCCAATAAATGGAGGTAATAGAAGTTGTAAAATCGAAACGCGGTAAAGATAAGCTAGTGGTCGATGGTTATCGCTTCTTAGTCTAACACTTTTGCCAAATGCGGAAAAGGTTCCAATTATCACGCGGCAATTACTTGTGGCGACATCAACGCGTCGTCGATACGGGACGCGCGTGGCGCACCGGCGCCACTATATACCGGACAAGCAAAACGCAATTAAAAAGTCATTATAAATTTTTGGTATTAGTAAATAAATTGAAACAATAAAAGTTTAATTGAATTAAGAATAAAAATAAAACAAAGTGTTTTCGGTTTTGTTGATACGGTGATCGGGATATAACAGGGTGAAATTATTAAACAATCCTGTTGTCGTACACGCGGACAATATTTATTGTAGTCAGGCATTTTAGGCGGGATCAACACATTTAGTTGGTCGAGCGTTGGGCCTATTAACCACATACTCACTATTTGCATTATCATTCTTGAAACGATTGTTCCAATTATATATCGCCTAATGTCGTGCATAAAGTGGCAGAATTGTTGCGCCGATTAATTTGGCGGCGTGTTCTTATGAAAAAGCCGTAAACACGGCCGTCGGGGGTCACCACTTTAAAGTGCATAAAATAAAAGTGGACTTCATAACAATTTAATTTATTGTAAACAATTTAATTTATTTTATTTATATCATTCTCAACTGTAATAGGCCCTTTATGGAAAAGAAAGCTATACCAATAACGGCGTTTTTTGGTACTTCTTCCATTAAGAATTTAATTGTCGAGGCAATTGTGAATACAAAATTAAACAGTCGAGGCTATTGTGAATTGAAAATTTTATATAAATCAAACAATTGCATGTAATATCGCAATTTGATTTTGTCGATTTTTTCATCGTTACACTGCAATTATTAAATTGCATCCGACGAACAATTTTTTCGGCATTATTTACATTATCTGCTTCCAAATGTATTGTGTTGGTTGTATTTGGTTGAGACAACGCTAAGCAAGTTGATGTGACTGGAGCATAATTTGATTGTAATGGTATTGAAATACCTGATGTGGATATAATGCATTCGATTGATGCTCTTGAAGCATTGGTTTTTTTATAAGAAATTTGATCTGTAATCAGATTACAAATTTTTCTTTTGTTTGATATCGATTCATCAATATAGCCTTCCACTACAATTGATGATCGCCACCCACTGTGGCGTTTAAGGGTTAGTAAATCGGCACCATTGTGTGCCAATAATGTTGCACATGTGCGCCGAAAACTATGACCCGTGTAATTGTCGACATCTTCAAGCTTTAAAAAATTGGCAATTTGTTTAGGTGTATTTTAAAAATTTATTTCTTCCAATTGGTTGAGATGTGCATTTTCCCTTTTGGTAATTGACGAAGAATCGATTATGACCAACAACTGATGGAGGAAGTTTTATGTACTTTCTCATATGTATATGATAACGAATCCTCCTCCTTCACAGTAAATGTGCGCACCACATTTATTTTTGTTTCTGAAATTTTTATAATGTAAACATCTCCTTTTTCACACACATCATTAACATCAGCTTTGGTCAATTCGTCCGCTCGAGTTGCACCATATACACCAAAAATCAAATTGAAAATTGATACATTTGTTTGTAAGTGATCTGTTACCTTCATAGCTAAGGGGTTCATATCGTCTACAGCAGATAAAAATTTCCGTATGTCTTCCGGTTGGAAAATGTTGGATTTTTTGGGTGAAATTCAACAGATTTCTTTTTCCAAAATGCAGTGAGCATATCATATTTTATATTGATGTTGTGATTTCTTCCGATCATGGTTTTCAGCATCGAGTATTCTACCCACGTTGAACTTGCCTTATATTTTGCTGCAAATGTATTATTTGCAAAATACTAAATTATTCTCGTAATGATATACACTTACTTTTAAGGTTTTCGAAGTATACCAACCAACATGACCGATTCAATAATGCATTTTTCGTCAATTTTTTGTTTTTTCTTCCACTCCATAAACTTATCATATGAGCGTAAATACACATCAGCAGACTTTTTGGTAAGTAAGTTTAAAGCAATTAACTTTGCTGCATTACAATTTTAGTTAAATAATGCTGATCGTCGATTTCAATGTTAGATGCATTCATGCGTATGTTCCCAAATTGAAATGTCAACGTTGAGCAGCGTGAAACGTTGCATTGGTGGTTGGGTGAACTCAGACGCCAATGTATGTGAGTGATACAGTGTGGCGGAGCATGCATGAGTGAGCCGCTACAAGCAAAAAAAAGAAGTGCGTATGATACGAATTGTTTAATTCCATTTCTGGTTTGTGTTCCTTCAATGGACTTGATCCGGTCCCAAATATATTCTTTATAATTTTCTTCTTCTTATTATTTGTATTTTTGCTGAGTGGGCGTTTTTTTTTTTTTTTTGATATATAATTCGTTCAAATAATTATAAAAATTATATTGTTAATAACAAATTAAAATTAAAATATTTAAATAATTTTATTGTTAATATAAATAAATAATTTTATCACAATTATTCTTGTTAAGAATTGAAACGAGTTTCCTCAGCTTAGCTGAGGCAACCCGCTTCTAAGAATTTATTATCACTGGTGGCTACACCCCCTGCGGCTTAGCTACCCGCAGCTCAGTCTGGTAGGGGTAGCTTGGTCGTGGGTGGTTGGGGTGTACCAGTGGTAATCTTGATTACCGCATCATTTGTTTGGAAAGGGTCAGTGATGACATCATGCCATCAAGGAAGGGAATTGGGGTTAGGACATTTAATAATGTAAAAGGACCCAAATTAGTGGTTCATATGCCTTGAATAAGGTCCGCGCCCGCGGTTGTTTATCGTGTTGTTTTAAGGTAACATGACTACCTTAAACTACACATAAATAGAACAACGATATTTCGGGCAGCAAGCCCACGGGTTAGTACGAGACTAGTTTTGTTAATTAATTATTGCGACTGTTCGGAGGTGGCTGGTTTGGAAAGGGAGTGCAACGCCTATGGCGTCGAAGCACACGATGCTTCCGCCTCAATAGAGGCAAACCAACCAAGCTTCTTTCAGTCTAAACGGATTCTTAAGAACCCAATACTTACCAAGTGTTGTTCTCCTCAAAGCAGCCAAAACAAAAAAAAAACCAAAATCACTTTAAAATTCTACTTTATTACAACTTTACTTCACTGAAAACTTTTACTGCCTTTACTTTATCCCAAAAACCCCTTTTGGTTCCACAAAAAGACTGACCTCCTTCAAAAAAATTGTACATCATTTATACCAATTTTTCTTGTGGATTCGTCATAAAAGTGCATAAAAAATGTCCAACAACGTGACATGGACAACGTGACATCGCCATCATCAAAATTTATGCACTTCGATGACAACAAAACATATTGGTAAAAACGATAATGGCAATTTTCATAGGTTTTTGTTGTTGTACTTTTTTTTGTTAAAAACCAAAGTACAAAAAAAAAATGAAATTCATCAAAACTAAGCGGTAGCTTCGAGGAACCAAGTTCATTACTCGTGCTACACTTTTGCCTTGAAAATTATTTGTTCTTATCTATATAAAAACAAGGATCGTGTTACATTATTTTTGTATTTACGTTTATTCAACTACCGTATGAGCATATACAGTAATTGGAGTGACGTAAACACAGAAAGAATGTGGAATCTTGGCATGTTCGTTTAATGAGCTAATAACCGATATCGTTTGTGATATCGTTTTGAGGTTTTACCTCGAAGTGTATGCCGATTTGTCGTTTTGAGAACTATGGTTTGGATTGGTAACGGAATTGTAAATTAATTCCGTTACAGAATAAGTAATCAATTAAAAAAATAAAAATAAACGAAGTCTCACACTAAAATCATTTTATTATGGATCTTTTGGAACTTTTAATATGAATTTTTCGGTGAATTGTGTTTTCGATGAATTGTGATTGCGAAGAATTGTGATTTCGTGAAATTGTCGTTCGCAGAATTGTGCTTCGATGCATTTTCGGGGAATCATCCCACGATATGGTTATTCTTGAATATCAGCGATGTTGTTTAATTAGGCCCGAATATGATGCCAGTTGATCTGTTTCTGTTGTGCTTTCAGATTTGATGTATTGAATTTCTATATTTTTACTGTGGTAGCACGCCTGTTGATAATAATATAACCAAAACCGATGGTCCATTTGTTTTAGGTACCTACACGTTTTTGATCTCGTTCCTATTCTGGATGTTGTGTTGGTTGACAACATCAATATCGAGTGACGTGGCTAGGTTACGAGTTGCTTGAACGTTGTGGAGTGCTCCTTGTAGCTCTTGTACTTCAATTGTAATTTCATAAGACTGGAATTTTTTCAGTATAGTTCCAGAATGTTATCAAGAAATTTCCTGATAGTATTCGATCGTTGGGTCCACAGTTTGAGGCTAGTGTCTCATTTTTTGCATTATTTATTAGCAGTTTACCTTCCGAAAGGAATTGTATCTTTGTTTCTGTTTCATATGTTACATTACATCAACTTTTAGTTCCCATGAATAATGGTTTAATGCATTTTTCGTTAAACTCTTGAATATGGCTGCCTTTGAATGAAGTTGTTGTGATTTGAGCTTGTAAACAGTTTTTGTAGGTGTTTGATGAGGTGTTGCGGGTGGTTTGTAATGATCATGTTGTTTATTATCAGTAGTAGTACCATCATGGCTGTCGAATTGTCCTCCTCTAATTCTGTTATTTGTAAAATGTATGGGAATGTTTCGTCGTTCATCGCTATTTTTGGGGTAACGAATTCCAGGGCTTCGTCTTGTAGAGTAATGTTGATACCTTGGTTAACAATTTAAATCTTTTATTATGATTATTTCTTTTATGGAAAGTACTTTACTAGTCGGTAGTGCCATTTTTGTTCCGATTATGCCATCTTGTGTGTCTTCTAAGGCCTTTTTAACAGTACCTACTTTAATTATCGTCGTCACATCACAATTTCTGTTAATACTTTAATACTACTCTGTTTGATATCGTATTGTTCTTTAACGCCCTATCACTGCGTCCATGATAGTTTAAATTTTCTCGTTGACTTGTTCGTTTATTTGGAACTGTTGGTTATTTGAATCTATGAGCTGGTTCATTGTAGTATTGATTATTCGTAGGTC
Source organism: Tipula vernalis (assembly GCA_958295665.1). NCBI lineage: Eukaryota > Metazoa > Arthropoda > Insecta > Diptera > Tipulidae > Tipula > Tipula vernalis. The sequence continues at coordinate 266,194,960 of OY282558.1, read as the reverse complement.
ATCGGCGTCTGGATTACCTACGATTTCATTTGTCGAAGGTTATCGTTTAATTTTTTGGTTTTATCCATTATTATGCTGTCAAGTTCTAACTTACTATATAACTTATCGGTAATGATTTTATTAATTGATTCTACCACTATTTCTATGCTAGTTAAATTAATTGGACGTATGATTTTCATACTTCCAATTTGAATCTCACGTTGGTTATTTTTTACCAGTAGTGTGGGGTCAGTATGCAAATTTTTAATTTCTAATTTTTGGGCTTTCCCAAAATAAAATAAAATCATTAAAAAAAGTAATTTTAATTTTACAAACATTATTCTTTAGGGTAGATGATAATTTACAATTGTTTTTAAGCTAATCTTTAAATTTTTTTTTATTCCTTTAAGAACTTTTGAATTTAATTTCTTTGTTTTTTTTTTTTACATTAGATTTAAATGTGTTTTATTTAACGACCCTCTTAACTAGTTTAATTTTAATTTTACAGATATTATTCTCTGGAATGGAAAAGAATTTAAAATTATTTTTACTTTACTCTTTTAATTTGGTTTTTATTTCTCTTAATATTCTTAGGAGTTTGGAATGTTTTGGAGGTAATATTTTAAATTTGAGTTTTAATCCCTCTTGCCTGAGCTTTTGTTCTAATATTAGTCTTTATGAACACTGAATCCCCTTCCACTAAATGAGGTGGTTTCTCTTTTTCATGGTTTTGCTTTTGCATTTTACTTGTCGCTATTTGTAAGTTGTTGCTTATACGTTTTGGAATATGTTTGCAGCTTGTGCATGAATCTCCTGAGGGTTTATTATGTTATTTTGATTAAATATTACTTCGTTCGGCGTGAAGCCGGTAGCTAAATGTACCGTATTGTTATACAACGCGACAGATAATTCTATAGGGCTAGAGTTTGGGATTTTGTGTTTGTTTGTATTGAAAATTTCAATAATAGTTGCATGGGTTTTCTCTACCTGACCGTTAAGTTCAGAAGATGAAGTGTATCCTAACCTAACATTTAGGTTATTTAGGTACTCTTTGGTCTGAGATAATGTAATTTGGAATGGCGCAAAGTGTGAAATATTTTGTTAGAGCATTTGTCACATTTACGAAGTTTTCGGTGTTAACATTTTTCATCTATAAATACTTTGAACAAGCATAAATTATTGATAGGAAGTTTACTTTATTGATGGAGATTATGTCAATGTGTACCCGGTTATAATTATGTCATCTTTGTATACATGGCAGATGTTTCCTATTTAGCCCTGTAATATATTACATCACTTGTAGTTATGGGCTAAATCGAAGTCCTGTAATATATTACATCACTTGTAGTTATGGCACAGATAGTAATAAATTTATTATTACCTGTGGTTATTGGCGAAATCGATATTTTTTGTTAAAAATCGTATGAGAAAATAAATAAAAGAAAACTAAAAAGATTGATTTAGCACATCAGTAATTCATTGCACTTTGAAACGTGGCAGGACCATTCTTTAAACCAAAGGAATTCTGAAGAATTCAAAATGACCTTTGCCAGTTGAAAACGCAGTTTTCTCCCTAGATTTTTCTTCCATTGGTATCTGGTGGAAACCAGATTTTAAATCCAATGTTATGAAATATTCAGATTTTCCGAAACTGTCAAATATTTACGATTCTAATTTTCTTTTTTTCGAGGCGTCTGGTTTTTTTGGGACGACCCAAATCGGAGAAGAGTAGGGACTTTTAGAGTTACGAATTATTCCACTATCTTGTAATTCTTGTATTTGTTCTTCGACATCACTTTTAAAATAATGTGGATACCGGTATGTTTTCGTAAAAACAGGGTTTTCGTCTTTAGTAGCGATTTTGTGCTTGATGATGGTTGTTGATGACAGTTTTTCATTCTGTCGTAACAGCACTGTTTGGCTTTTGAAAATTGTTTTGATCAACTTTGTCTCTTTTTCTGTTAAGTATTCTAACCGTAATAAAATTTTGATAGTCTTTCGATCGATTACGTCACTTTCGTAAACCGGAACTGATTTTATAGTTTCGAAGTTATTTATGTACTTGTAATTTTAATTTTGAGGGTTTTTCTGGTGGATCCGGACTATTCATCAACACCCTCAGATTTGTTTTAAAATTATCTGCTTTGTAAATATCAGGTTGAATGGTCATATTGTTGTTTAATTTATTAAACTCCGGTACAAGCCATTCACCGTTTTCTGATGTGTGTACTGTAACTATATCGTTGTAGAAATTCTTTTTCGGATAATACCGATTAAATTAAAAGTTTGGTTATTTAACAATATTGAGTTCGACCTATAATCAATCTTGGCATTCAATAGAGCCATTGATTCTGATCCCAATATTCCATAGAAGAATTTATGAAAATGTAATTTATAATATGTTTGCACGGGTATGTCTTTACCCAGTAAATTGATTTTGAACTTTTTGTCAATAATATGTGTGCCTAGAATATTTGTAACTATTGTATTTCGTTGAGTATTTTTTGGAGTGATTTTAAGAAATTCGTTTGACATGATACCTGGCCTAATTACGTTTTTATTGGCGCCAGTATCGATTAACAGTATTACTGTTCATTCCAATTGATCGCTGTAACACCACTGGTATAGAAGAAAATTTAATTTTAATCTTTCGTGTCGGAGTTCAGATCTATCTGAAAATTCTTCGTATTTGACTCAAGATTCTATTGTGAGTAGTCTTGTGAGTCCAGTGGCACTGGGGAAAGGTCTCGTGTCTCCTGTGTAACCTCATGATTGTTGATAATATTTTCTTTAAACGTATTTCTTGATCTCATTGACAGATCGACGTCCATTGGGATGGGTTTATCTTTTACTGAGTAACCCCTTCTTTCGCCCTGTGGGTTAATTTGGTTGTTTCGAATGTTGAAACACATTTCCCTTTTGTTGGCCAGTATTATTCGTACTTTGTTTCTGGGGAACAAATTGGGTGCCGGGTTGACTTGACCTTTTTGCACTGTTTGAGATATGCTCAATGCAACAAAACTTGCAAAGGAAGGCGTTCGCTTCTTCGACGCCTTTCGATTTCGCTGCTTGAGCGTACCCGAAATATGGTTTTCTTAGTCCTGTGATGAAGGCAGCTAATACATCTTCATCTAGGAAATTACTAATAGCAAACTAATTAAGCTGCTTAATTTCATTTTTTCTTCAAATAATTTAAATTCTAATTTTTAAAAAACTTTATGCAGAACAGCAAAACGACCCAACCGTAGTGACATTATTTTGGATGAATGTGAAACCGCCGTTCAACAAATATACAACAATCCTCGGTTCGGAAAATGAGAATGGAAGGATCCTGATAAAAATGCATTTATGGAGGGACGGGGAGTTAGGATATATGATTGATTTGAATACCGGTTCTGTGATCTTGGCGCAGTTATTTTTATTATTTTGTTTTCGATCACTTCTGACACAACTTATTAAAAATGATCTCTTGCTCAAAATAAGTTGTGTTAAAGCTAAAATTTAATAACTAAATAAATAAATAAAACACCCCAAGAAACATTATATAACTTATTTTATTTTGATAATGCTTTAATATTCTGCACTATCTCTTTTACCTTATTAAAATATCCAAGAATGCTCATGGCTTCATTTTGCTTAGTCGCCCAAAGTTGCGACTTATAAAATGAAAGTTCTTGTCGATCTCCTAAGGCTTCCAACAAGATATCTTTCTTTCTTGAAACGTTTTCGGGTTTCCCGCAAAACACAGCATATCTTTTGCTTTACCCTTAACTTTATTATTAACAGTTTGCAAATACAAGCTAAACTGTTCTCCGTTACTAATTGTTGAAACACGGTGAGTTTATACTCCACTATCTTCAACCATGCTGTTAATTGCTTACGATTTCCATCGAAGCTGGGAATAGATTTGATGGGGTCTGGAATTTTAAAAAGACCCAGAACATTTCCCCTGTTGACAACTTCAGGAGGTAGTTCCTCTACTGGTTGTTGAACCTTTTGATTCAGGTTCGCCAGTGCCAGGTCGCCCTCATTTTGTTTTACGCTGACTTGTTGAAGCATTTCATTGATTGCATTTAGTGTTAGCAATACTTGATCCATTTCTAGTTCTGGTGTTTCCACGGCATCCTCTTCAATATTTTGATTAGAGGATCTCTTCCAGTTTCTTTCTCATATAGTAGTAATGGGTAAAATTGTTTTGTGACTAGCTTATAGAGCACAAAAAAAAAATTCCTCTATCTTATAGTGAGTAGGGTCAGGTCTGCGTGTATCTTGTAGTGCGCAAGTTTGACTAAAATATGTATACTATATTTGTTGTTCTACGAAGGTTACTCTTCTTTTACAAGAACCACAATTTTCGTTTATCATGGTTAATAAATCTACAATCAGAATATTGTTGTTCAACACTTTGAGCAGGGCATAGAATAATTTTCGTAATCTCTTAAATTTCTTATTAAAAGCCTCAATTCATTAATTCTGATATGCATATTCAAGTTTTACAAAACAAAAAAATATTAATTTTAATAGCTCACGTTTATTTCTAAGAATAGGATATCCTTAACATTTTTTTTTTGTCAATTACGACAACTATAGAAGGAACGGAAAACCCTCATCTAAACGGAAATTAAAAGCGGTTCAATAAATTTTACTTAACTGAAATGAGTTTTATTCTTTTTGAGCTTTTACGATTTGTATTTTATCTAAATGTTAATACCTACATGGTAAAATTGATTTTTTATTTTTACTTTTCTAGAGTATACAGAGTAGCACGTGCCACATACATACACAAAATGTCATTCAGGTGTATGTAACGCAACAAAAACTAATTTCCATCGATTTCAATTTGGGTGAGTTATTAATAAATTTGAAATTTGTCCTATGAAAGACACAAACAAACAAATTCATAAGTTTTGTACCATATATTTTTATAGTAAATACATAGTTTAAAGTACATTTGGTAATCTCCGAAAAATGCAGGAATGGGTACGAAGGGCCGAATTTCAAAGGGCCGAATGTCGAAGGGCCGAATGTCGAAGGGCCGAATGTCGAAGGGCCGAATGGGTCGAAGGGCCGAATGTGTCGAAGGGCCGAATGTCGAAGGGCCGAATGTCGAAGGGCCGAATGTGTCGAAGGGCCGAAAGTGTCAAAGGGCCGAATATCGAAGGGCCGAATAGGTCGAAGGGCCGAATGGGTCGAAGGGCCGAATGGGTCGAAGGGCCGAATTATTGTTTTTTGTTTTGTTTTTAGAAATATAATTTTTAAAATTTGTTGTTTTAAGGAATATTTGGTAATTTTTTTTTTGTCAAATATAAATTAATTTCTTATGAATTTATGTATTTTATTATATTTGATCTTTGGATATTCTATCGACAAAAATATTGCATTAATTGAGGTTGTTTATATTTTGCGTTCTTTTCGGAATTGTCAAGTGAAAAAATATTTGTACATAATAGGTATTTTACCAAAACCAAGTCTTATTATATCAATATAAATGGAATATATATGTAAGTATACACATATGTATTACTTTTGTAGTATAACCCGCTCGTACTAAATAACAAAAGGCGAAGGTTATTTTTTTCTAATATGCGTACCAAATGTAAATAGATTTTAAATAAGAAAACGGAATTTTGTCATAAAATGTCATAAAAATTCAATTTACTTCTGTTCTTTAAACTGATGATAATATTCATTCTTTTCGAACGATGTTATTTTCTAGACCATTATCTAGTTTATTGCTATTGTTTTAGAAAAAAAAAGTAAGTGGTGGAATTTGTCTTTTGGAACAAAGAATCCTAATTATCGGTCGGCTTTCTTTCAACCTCACTATACAAAAATGCATTATTTTGCTCTACACGATAAATACATAAAAAAAAGTAATGGAAAGATTTTTCAAGTGTCGATCTACAAAAAAGAGTTTTATTGATGTGTCCATGAACATAATCATAAATAAATAATGTTGTATTATGTGTTTTGGTTATTTTATATACCTATTTGCATCATGGACAAATATATCTAGAAAAAGAAAAGACAAGAGAAAGATAACAAAAATATCTAGAAAAAGAAGAAAAGCTCAAGAAGAGAAACTAACTTCCGGAATTATAATTTTAAATAAAATTTGTGTAATTATTACAATTTGTTTTTTATTAATTGAATCTGAACCATCTTGATGTAAGTAGATAAATGCCTACTCATATAAAACATCAACTTAAAATAAGGGACATAGGAAAACTGACTTTGGTATGTAAATTTTGTATTACAACATATTGCAATTACAAAAAGTTGCAATTATAAAATATTGCAATATAAAATCTTGCATAACAATTTTCCGTAATATTTTTTCTTTATTCTGAGGAAAATAAATTGAAGAAAAATGACATCGACTAATTTAACTTGGAATTGTAGAGGCTAACGGCTTCGGTAACTCTCACGGGCACGCGGGAGGTCGCTGCGCTCCCCCCCGCTTAGCCCTCCGAGGGGCTTTAGATTTGAGCTTCGGGGGACGTAGGAGCCGGGATCAGCAAACATGTCGCACTGCGTGCCGCACGTAGGAGCGGATTATATAGAATAAAAGGTTTACCCAAATACATAATGTTGAATTTATGACTGGATGAATGGAAAACATCAATAAAACTCTTTTTTGTAGATCCACCCCTTAAAAATCTTTCCATTGCTTTGTTTGTTATGTGTTCATCGTGTAGAGAAAAAAAAATACATCGTATAGTGAGATTGAAAGAAAGCCGACCGATAATTAGGATTCATTATTTACTTTTTTTTTTTTTTTTTCTAAAACAATAGTAATAAACTATATAATGTTCTCGAAAATAACATCGTTGGTAAATGAAAGAATTTTTATAACATTTTATGACAAAATTCCTTTTTCTTATTTAAAATCTATTTACATTTGGTACGCATATTAGAAAAAAATAACCTTCGCCTTTTGTTATTTAGTACGAGCGGGTTATACTACAAAAGTAATACATATGTGTATACTTACATCCATTTATATTGATATAATAAGACTTGGTTTTGGTAAAATACCTATTAGGTATGTACAAATATTTTTTCACTTGATAATACCAAAAGGAACGCAAAATATAAACAAGCTCAATTAATGCAATATTTTTGTCGATAGAATATCCAAAGATTAAATATAATAAAATACATAAACTCATAAAAAATTAATTTATATTTGACAAAAAAAAATTACCATATATTTCTTAAAACAACAAATTTTAAAAATTATATTTCTAAAAACAAAACAAAAAAAAAAAAATTCGGCCCTTCGACCCATTCGGCCCTTCGACCCATTCGGCCCTTCAACCTATTCGGCCCTTCGACCCATTCGGCCCTTCGACCCATTCGGCCCTTCGACATTCGGCCCTTCGACATTCGGCCCTTCGACACATTCGGCCCTTCGACAAATTCGGCCCTTCGACATTCGGCCCTTCGACATTCGGCCCTTCGACATATTCGGCCCTTTGAAATTCGGCCCTTCGACATTCGGCCCTTCGACATTCGGCCCTTCGACATTCGGCCCTTTGATATCATTCCAAAATGCAAACAATAAGAGTTTGCCACCAAGATGTGTAATCATTCTTTATTTTTAAATGTGTAGCAACACTGTGATGTATTATATCAATTTTTCAAAATCAATTTATTACCCCATTTGGGAATCAACCTTTTTATTTATATGTATTTGTGTTCTATTAAAAACCTATTTAATCACGTAGGTGTTCCAAACACATAGTTGAACAAAGAAGGATTTGTTAAGGTGAACAACTATCAAAGATCGCTGCTCGCGTTATACGACGCTGCATAGTTCATGCGTTTGTAATTGTCTGTCTAAATAATTTGTGAATAGATATACATAAATATTATTGACGGTTTGGTTTTATTTATTTGGTAGAAAGCAGGGCAAAAGCCGAAAATTGATGATAAAATCGATAGCTGATTTGAATATTCAAAATACTTATACATAATTATGGCTGAACACATTTTATTAACGAGAAAAGTGCGAGTTTCGTAGGTTGAAAAATAATCGAAATTGAATACATTGTTTTTGAGGAATTTCGCATAATTAATTTTTTTATTGTAGAATATTCGCTATTTGCGAATGGTTTTTTAAGGGTATTGACACAGAATACAACCAGAAGAGACATAACGCTGTTTTTGCATGGAAAAATTTGGACTAATTTTTTTGACCTTGATTTGCCGAAGGTAAGAGAAAGTTGGGTTATGTATTCTTTGGTTTACTGGTTTTGATTTGAAATAATAAAAATTGAGAATCCCTAACGGTGTAGTTAGTGAAATTATTTGACAAGTTTTGTTTTGACAACATAATTTGTATTAACTACTATAATATTCAAAAATAATTATACTTCAATGTCCAAAAAATAAGGTAAGATGAAAAAAAAATTTGGTCCACGCAATGTCTATTCTGGTTAATCTTTCTTATGTGGTATTGACGATTGTAAAAGTAGAGAAAGCGCCTCTCGAGGAAAAAAGTTTAAATTATGCTTCAGACAAAATGTCACTTGTCATAAATGCGATGAAAGAAAATTTAGCAATCCGGTAATTAAAAATGGTTTTTATAATCCAAAATTGGAACTATTCATAATTATTAGCAATCTGGTAAGTAAAAATTGTGTTTACAGTTCAAAATTGGAATTGTTTACAATAATTTAGAACATCAAATTATGAGCTAGCTCAGTTTAACAAATGTCCACTAGGTGGAATCCGTAATGCTTCAATCGTCAATAGAGACAGAGAATGAAAATAATCGCCATTTAACACCCAAGTTTGAGTTTGTATTTTATAGCTGTTTTATTACAAAAGTTATTCATAAAATTGATGTGATTGATGAGCTGTAAGAATTTGAAAAATTTGTTTCAATGCCAGGTTTACACTTAATTTTTGTTTTTCTAAATGAATTTGGTTTTCTATTCGTGATTCTTTTCAAACGTAACAGCTGCCTTCCATTCACGATTTTCTACTCACAAATACTCATTCTCATACGATGGGGTAGAAAAAAGAAGTAATTATGCATAAAATTTGCGCTAGGTGGATTTTAGTTGCGATACTTCCAATAGATGGTGGTTAGAGCTTTTTCGATATTTTTCGAGAGTTTTGTATTATGTTCGAGTTGTTTTATCTTTTGGTAATGTTAAATGTCAAATTTAATACAAAATTATTTTGTTGTTAATGTTACATTTTTAAGAAAAATGGATTTAAATGTACGGTAAATATCAATGCTTTCCCTTCATTATATATCCAATTTTTGTCATATTTTCAATATAATTTTATTTATCGCCTTTACTGTAATATACGACTACAAAATAAAAATAAAAATTAACTAAACAAATGGCTATATTTTACTTGTATCACTCAATTTCTCATTCCACTGTGTTTCTAATCACAAGTTCTTCCAAGTGGTAAATTTTTCCCATTGGAAAACTTTTAATATCAGAGCCTTCTAGATAATAGAGCCATAATCATAATGAAGTATTTTTTAGAAGCTTTTTTAGTGGTGTAGCTTTTCACTGATTTCCATAGGAATCCATAGTAAAAAGGGTGTTTTTCTGCTTCAAAGTTTTGAATGATAAATGCCCAAATTTTATAAAAAAGAATAACAAAACTATTCTAAATATCTTGAAGAAAAACCTCTATGAATCCTGTATGGTAGTACTAACTATTAATCGCCGAAATAATAAAATAAAAATATGGCTCATGTTTATTTTCCAAATAGTAACAGTGTACTCGTACTTATAAAAAATAGTGAGGGCGTTTTCTGTATTATTTATTTTGAACTAAATGATATTTTAGTTACTTTAACTTTGCTTCATTAACATCACATCAACAGTATAAAACATTGCAGTAAGCTCATTTTTAAATGAAATATGTTTTTTTACATAGAAAGGTGTCATTAATTTTGTCGTGTCGTTTTTAATAAAGCCCTAAATTAAATTAAAATGGCTTGAAAAAATTTTTATGCGCGTGACTTTTCAAAAAGCCCTAATATTTTGTTATTGTTATAATATCGTAGCATAGATGTCTCTCAAACAGCTTTTTTACCTTTTAATTTTTGTGACACTACAACGAAAATTAAATAAATAGGTGCAAATAATAATGGTCTCTATTCAACAAGTCAATTAACAGTGAATGTGATACAATCATTTATTTCAAGTACAATGGTTAATGCAACAACGCTTCTTTATGGAAAGTAGTGAAGCAAATAATTTTGTATTACGAAGATTTCTAAACAAATAATTCTTTTTTAAAATTTAATGATAACATTTATTTTAAATTAATGAAGTTATGTTATAGGTTAGGTTAGGTTAGGTTAGGTTAGGTTAGGTTAGGTTGGAGTGGCTGCTTAGGCACACTTAGACCGATGACGGTCCATTGTGATACCACAGAATATATCCCCTTTATCCCTATTGGAACCATTTCGAGCTTCTTATGTAGTGTAAGACGTCCGGCACTTTAATGTTTTCGAGATCCGAGAGGCAGTCTTCTTGCATGTTCTCCAAAAAAGGCTGTGTCTCGTGAGAATTCTTACGACCGTTCTTAATTCATGTCTGCGTAGGGATATTAATACCCTAGTGCGCCCCAAGTCCAGCTTTGACCAAACTTGTCTAGCAACTCTACAAGTGAGGGTGTTAGACCACCTTTCCCCCGCTGAGTATAGCGCCTGCTTCCCAAGTGCTTGTCTCAGCGCTGTGATAGGTCTCCCCAGACTTGCCCTTTCCGGTTGCAGCTGGAGAGTCGTACCATGCCTAGCAAGTTCATCCGCCCTGCAGTTCCCCATGACGCCCGAGTGACCTGGGACCCAGATTACCTGGATATTGAAATGCTTACCCATCTCATTTAGAGATGAGTGACAACTCAACGCCACCCGTGACGCCAAAGACACCGATTCTAACGACCGGATCGCCGCTTGACTGTCCACATAGATTGCGATATCATCTGAGGATACCACATTATGCTTCAACCACGTCATGACCTCCCCAATCGCTACGACTTCAGCTTGGTACACGCTGCAGTAATCAGGGAGACGAATAGAAATCTTTACATTTAATTTGTCACAGAATACTTCAGCTCCCACTTTGCCGTCTAGCTTGGACCCATCTGTGAAGAATTGTAACGCTTCGATTTCCGATGACGGTCTATCCCTCTAGGATTCCCTTGAAGGGAAGTAGGTCCGAAATCGCTTCTCGAAGCGTAAATTTATGTTATAACAAATTTAAATTATATTCACAGAACGTTTTTAACAGTAAATAATTAAATTAATGTAAAAAAATTTATATTAGATTAAACAACAATAACAAAAATGCATAATTAGGCGAATTTATTATACAAGGAAATTCATTTAAATCAAATATTTGAACTTAATGGTATACTGAAAGAAAATCAAACACAAAAAATTTATCAAGATTTACACTACTTGGGGTTTCACAAAGCCAATCCCCTTAAACTTAATAATGGCTCAAAGCGTTAACCTATTAATCGACACTGTTTGAGAATTTACAAATTTAGTATTGTTCATGTATACCATAAGAAAATCGACATAGACACCAAAATTTTCTTTCATTGGCCAACATTTAACCTTGATTTTTAATGAGTGCACTTTAATCATGCTCATTCGCTAAAGTTTCATATTTAGTTTACCTATTGAAATATCGATTATTCGAAAACTTCAAAAAGTGGATCAAGAAAATTGATATTTTATAACTTTCATCTATCGGCAAACATGTCACTATTATTTTATGATTATATATTTAACCAAATTATGGGTTAACAGATTTTGTTAATAATATTCTAAAAGCGAAAATTTAATTATAGTAATTTAATAAATTTTTAGAACGAATTTTGTTTAATTATATCTCTAACATGGTTTTGTTTTCTTTGAGAGTAGAAAGTAGCGCAATCAACAGTTTTTTACGCTCTCAAATTCTCAGCGCTAGCAATTTAAATTAATTAATCGCTTTGGGACCAATTTAATATTGAATTTTCCCTCAATTTTTACTGTCCTCTTTATGTATTTTACGTGGATATATGGATTTCGAATAAAAATAGATTTTCCACTTAATACACCCCCAAATCCTTTTAATTTTATTTCCAATTTTTGTTTGATAAATTAAATACTGATGATTATTTTTAGAAAAAAATCAATATGATCTAAATAAAAAAAAAAATTCTATTGCTTCTTCCTTCTTTCCATAAAGACTGCGGTTTGAATGTTTGTTTGTTTACCTTTACGTCCTTTTTTGTGGCATATTAGGTGCCAAATTTATTTTATTTTTTTTTTTAAAAAGGTTGAATTTTTAATTTTATCACTAAGCGGGTTATGACGGGTTATTTTCATTTGAGTATATAATAAAAATTTTTAGAATAAATTTATTTAAGTATAGTATTTTCATACATTGAAACATAATTATGACTTTATTTAGTTTAGACTTGGCTGTACGGCACTTTAATACGACGTTCAGTCTGTTGACAAAGTGTGATTTTTATAAATATTTGGTAACAATTTAGCGATGTATTCCAATAACTGACAAGCAATCAAACCACGGAATGTAATTTATAATGAGTGTGAAGTTTATGCTAAAAAAAATAACAACAAATTACGCTGTTAAATTAGCTATTTTCCAATTGGAATTTAAATTATATGAAAATTAATTTTTTTTCTAATTTTGGATGTTTCGTACCACCAAACAGATTCTTTTCATCAGAAAACAGGTTTTTTTTCATCCTTTTCAGAAAGCTGGACCATCTATTTATATCGTTAACCAAAAGCATCCAATTGTGTTGAACATTACTATATTTCACAGAATTTAAAAGTTAACTGAATTTTGATGGTTTAAATAATTATTGTCCCGAAGGCCACGCACATTTCTTAGAATAGCTAGGCCATATAGCGGTCAATATCACCAAGCCGATCCAATTATGATGAACTATAATATATTTCACATTTTTTGGAATTTTTAATAATTTTCCATTATTTTAAAAGTTTTATATCGCTGACCGCAGAGATGTCCACAAGGTCTCGCCCATAGTTTCGGATAACTTGGCCATTTGCCAGTCTACGTGGCCAACCTTATCCAATTGTGACGAACTATACTATACTTCACAGAATTTAGAATTTTTAATAATTTTATTGGTTTTAAAAATTGTTGTATCTCCGATCACAGAGATGTCCACAAGGTCTGGCCTATATTTTTGGATAACTTGACCAAATGCCAGTCTACGTGGTCAATCTTATTCAATTGTGATGAACTATACTATACTTCACAGAATTTCGAATTTTTAATAATTTTATTGGTTTTAAAAATGGTTGTATCTCCGATCACAGAGATGTCCACAAGGCCTGGCCTATATTTTTGGATAACTTGGCCATATTCCATTCTACGTGGTCAATCTTTTTCAATTATGATGAATTATACTATATTTCACAGAATTTCGAATTTTTAATAATTTTATTGTTTTAAAAATTGTTGTATCTCCGATCGCAGAGATGTCCACAAGGTCTGGCCTATATTTTTGGATAACTTGGCCATATTCCAGTCTACGTGGTCAATCTTTTTCAATTATGATGAACTATACTATATTTCACAAAATTTCGAATTTTTAATAATTTTATTGTTTTAAAAATTGTTGTATCTCCGATCACATAGATTTCCACAAGGTCTGGCCTATATTTTTGGATAACTTGACCAAATGCCAGTCTACGTGGTCAATCTTATTTAATTGTGATGAACTATACTATACTTCACAGAATTTAGAATTTTTAATAATTTTATTGTTTTAAAAATTGTTGTATCTCCGATCGCAGAGATGTCCACAAGGTCTGGTTTATATTTTTGGATAACTTGACCATATGCCAGTCTACGTGGTCAATCTTATTCAATTGTGATGAACTATACTATACTTCACAGAATTTAGAATTTTTAATAATTTTATTGTTTCAAAAATTGTTATATCTCCGATCACAGAGATGTCCACAAGGTCTTGCCTATATTTTTGGATAACTTGGCCATCTCCCGGTCTACGTGGTCAATCTTATCCAATTGTGATGAACTATACTATACTTCCCAGAATTTAGAATTTTTAATAATCTTATGCGTTTTAAAAATTGTTGTATCTCGATCACAGAGAGGTCCACAAGGTCTGGCCTATATTTTTGGATAACCTGGCCATATTTCAGTCTACGTGGTCAATCTTATTCAATTGTGATGAACTATACTATATTTCACAAAATTTAGAATTTTTAATATTTAAATTGGTTTTAAAAATTGTTGTATCTCCGATCACAGAGATGTCTACAATTTTGATTTGCTTAATGCAGAGAAAAGAAAGTATCTCGAGACCAAATACATTTAACCAATAAAATTATTAGAAATTCTTAATTCTGGGAAGTACAGTATATTTCATCACAATTTGATAAGATTGACCACGTAGACTGGCATATGGCCAAGTTATCCAAAAATATAGGCAAGACCTTGTGGACATCTCTGTGATCGGAGATACAACAATTTTTGAAACAATAAAATTATTAAAAATTCTAAATTTTGTGAAGTATAGTTAGTTCATCACAATTGGATAAGAATGACCACGTGACTGGCATATGGCCAAGTTATCCAAAAATATAGGCCAGACCTTGACCAAAAATATAGGCAGACTCTCTGCGATCGGAGATACAACAATTTTTAAAACAATAAAATTATTAAAAATTCGAAATTCTGTGAAGTATAGTATAGTTCATCATAATTGAATAAGATTGACCACGTAGACTGGCATTTGGTCAAGTTATCCAAAAATATAGGCCAGACCTTGTGGACATCTCTGTGATCGGAGATACAACCATTTTTAAAACCAATAAAATTATTAAAAATTCGAAATTCTGTGAAGTATAGTATAGTTCATCACAATTGGATAAGATTGACCACGTAGACTGGAATATGGCCAAGTTATCCAAAAATAAAGGCCAGACCTTGTGGACATCTCTGTGATCGGATCGGAGATACAACAATTTTTGAAACAATAAAATTATTAAAAATTCTAATTTCTGTGAAGTATAGTATAGTTCATCATAATTGGATAACATTGACCACGTAGACTGGAATATGGCCAAGTTATCCAAAAATATAGGCCAGGCCTTGTGGACATCTCTGCGATTGGAGATACAACAATTTTTAAAACCAATAAAAATATTAAAAATTCTAAATTTTGTGAAGAATAGTATAGTTCATCACAATTGGATAAGGTCGACCACATAGACTGGCAAATGGCGAAGTTATCCAAAATTATGGGCAAGACCTTGTGGATATCTCTGCGGTCGGCGATATAAAACTTTTAAAATAATGGAAAATTATTAAAAATTCCAAAAACTGTGAAATATATTATAGTTCATCATAATTGGATGGGCTTTATGACATTGACCGCTATATGGCTTAGATATTCTAAGAAATTTGCAGGGCCTTCGGGACATTTCCAGGATCGACGCTAAATAATTATTTAAACCATCAAAATTCAGTCAACTTTTAAATTATCTGAAATATAGTAATGTTTAACACAATTGGATGTTTTTGGTTAACGATATAAACGGATGGTCCAGCTATCTGAAAAGGATGAAAAGGACCTGTTTTCTGATGAAAAGAAGCTGTTTGGTGGTGTACGAAAAATCCAAAATTACAAAAAATTTAAATTTTCATATAATTTAAATTCCAATTGGAAAATAGCTAATTTAACAGTGTATTTTTTTTTTTTTTTATCATAAACTTCACACTCATAATTTATAGATAATATCGATAACTTATGTCTTTAAGTTAATGATATGAAATATAGAAATAAAGTTTAATTTGGTTTGCCAAATTTTAAATAATTTAATTATATTGAAATGGTATTTAATTCAAAAATGTAAGTGTATACGCGTTTCGGACACATCTACAGAAATACACTATGCCATTTACAGAAAAAAAATATTTCTGGAAATGTTTGAGAGTTCTACAGCGATCTTTAAGAGCAACGCAGTAGCACTTCTCGAATCGGCCAGATTCGTTGAGGTTTGCCTGGCTAGCTCTAATATTTTTGAACCCCCTTTCGTTTTTTAAAAATACATAATAATTTAAATGCTGTTTTATGGTTCCCACCATGTTTTGAGCATACATTTCATTTATTTGTTTAGGGCATTTAATAATTTTTCAAGGCATTCTTACAACATAATTACCGATTTATATAACTGATGATGCTTTCTTTGAAGGGACACTACAATCAAAATTTGTAACGGACTCAAATTGTCATAGCTGAAAATATTGTTATACCAACTGTTAACGTTTTAATTACACTGTATCAAAAAATTGTCCGTGCAGCACTCGGTTAAGAAAACATTGATAAAAAAAACAATTACAAACCAAACAAAAAATTCAGTTTTAATTTTTTTAAAACTCAAATTACATTAAAGAACCTGAAAATAATAATAATCAAGATATAAATTAATTTACTTTCACGTTTGATATGATTTACCACTTAAGCCGCCTAAAACGATGTCAAATAATTGTCCGTACACACAAAGAAGTTAAGGGAATTTAGTAAAAAAGTTAGGTCTAATATTTGGTGTTGTAACCTATTCATGCAATGACACTTTGAAACCTTCTTTTCATTGAGAAAGCCAACTTCCGGGTTATTTCGGGGGGAATTTTTGGCCCATTCCTCCATAATGACCCATTTTAATTGTTCCTTGCCGCTAATTTGGTGTTCACGAATCTTTTGCTCCAAGTAATGGTATAAATTATCAATGGGGTTGAGATCTGGTGGCTGGGGTGGATGAGGAAGTATTGACTTTACATTATACAATAACCATTCTTTTATCAGCTTTGACGAGTGCTTCGGGTCATTGTCATGTACGGAGCGAAAATCTTGCCCATGTCCCATTTTCTCAGCATTTATTAACAAATTACCCTTCAAAATATCCAAATAATTAAACCGGTTCATTATGGACGTCAAATGTCCTACATCCCTTCAGCTAAAAGCTCTTCAAACCATTATAGATCCGCCACCATGTTTTACTCAAGTACAGTGTTGGGTTTCCGCCACACCATAACTCGTCCTACTAAACCAAAAACGTTAAATTTTTTTCCGTCTGAGTAAATAACATTTTCCCAGAATTGTTCGGGCTCGCTTACATATCCCAATGCATATTCCAAGCGCTTTTAATATTTTTTTTGTCGGAAAATACATTTCTTGCGTATCGCACATCGACGATACTCTTGTTTATGCAAAATATTGCGTATTGTCTAAGGTTCTATCACTACTTTTTTGCATTGATAAACTTTGGCAGCGATCTGAACTTTCACCTTCACTCTCCAATTTATGTTGTGCTAGGCCATTTGCATTCCATATGGCTATTTTGATGATGGTCATTTCTGGCTTTTTACGACTATCTGCATCAGCGTGCTCATATTCTGCATCATTAGATCCATGGTTCTCTCCATCATCGCCATGAAGCTTTGCATCATATTAGTCAATTTATTTAAAGCTGTTGAGATGTTTCCCTCTTCACTTGCTTGAACTTTAGGAGCGGTACCTTTAACACACCCCTAGGTGCACGCTGCCGTTTAAGTTTGCGTACTGTTTTCTATTTTGAGCGTTTGTGTTTAGAATTTCTGGTCGTGCTTCTTTTCTAGCTGAAGAATGAAGATTAAGGATTCGCTGTTCTTTCAATTCTAGATAAATTTGACACCCTCTATATAAGCTGTGTGATTTCCATCGCAGTTGCTGCATTTTCACACTGATGCTTCCTTTTTGCTTTATTGCAAACCTTTGAATTATGGAGTTCACCAGATATAACACAAACATCGTTCAAAGTGCAATATGCTCTAGTGTGCCCATATTCTTGGCACTTAACACACTGTACCGGCCCACTTCTTTTCCTGGGTTCCTCGATGGTAACTCTTCTGTACAGTAGATATTTTAGGTCAAATATTGCATGGTTGTCTTTAACCTTTTTATTGTCTGGTTCTAATTCCAGACGAAACAATGGCTGATTCTCCCGATTAAAAATATTGGTAATAGATCTGCATTGGAAACCTTTTCCAGCGAGAGCAGCTTGAATTTCGTTTGCATCCACGTAATTCTCTATTCCTTTTAAGATAACGACCAATTCATTTTGATTCTTTAGTTGATAAGTGTAGTAATGTTTACTGACTTGGTTCAAATGTTTAATTAATGCTCTGTAAGCATCAATATTGAGCGGTTGAATTTTGTTTCTTTTATATCTCCTCTTTTGATCCCGGAAATATAAAATGCACCTTCCGTAATAAACTCGATCGTTTTTGCAAGTTCTCTATTTGATTCTTCCCTCAAATAGATTGTTGGCGGCTTCTCGGTAATAGTAACATTGAGTACCGATGTCCTAAGGAACGAAATACCGAACCGTCTTACAAACAAGAAAACTAATTGGGATCAATATAGGAGGGCAGTCGAACAAAAGTGTCTACTTAATATTCCTCCGATCACACCAGCTGAACAAGGGAAAAATGAAACGCAAATCTCATCATATCGTCCAATAGGCATGCTGCCCACAATCTCAAAGCTATTTGAAAAAATGTTATTAACGAAATTGAAACCAATATTAGATGAACGGTGCGTTATTCCATACCAACAATTTGGGTTTCGAAACCAACATGGTACTATAGAGCAAGTACACAGAATTGTAAATGCAATCAAAATCACCTTCGAGGAAAAGAAATATTGTTCTGCTGCCTTTTCGGATATCGCACAAGATTTTGATAAAGTTTGGCACGATGGTCTAATTTACAAAATTAAAGACCTCTACCGAAGAAATTTCACTCAGTTTTGGGAAACTATCTTCTTCAAAGGCAATACATGGTCAAACAAAACAGCGCAACTATACTTGCTTAAATGATATTAATGCAGGTGTCCCGCAAGGCAGCGTTCTAGGGCCAATATTATACTTGTTGTACACAGCTGATATACCTGTAACCAACAAAGTATTAATATCAACATTTGCCGAGGAAAAGGCCATCCTGGTGTCTCACACTAATCCTGAAATTGCCTCAAAGGAATTACAGAATCATTTAAACAAAGTCGCGGACTGGCTGAAGGCATGGCGAATAAAAGTGAACGAAAACAAATCAACTCATGTCACATTCACGCTGAACAAACGCACCTGCCCACCAGTGAAATTAAACGATAAAAATATTCCTCAACAAACGAAGTTAGGTTTGCACCTGGATAGAAGATTAACGTGGAAAAACCATATTGAAACAAAGTGCAACCAAATAAAAATTACATTTTCCAAAATATATTGGCTGATGGGAAGAGAATCTCAGTTATCATTAGCCAATAAAGTTCTACTTTACAAAGCGATAATCAAACCCATATGGACATATGGTATGCAGTTATGGGGCTAGCGCTTCAAACAGATAACTCCTGCAACGAGCCCAAGCGAAAATACTTCGTAGTATTACCAATGCTCCTTGGTACATTCGAAATAGTAATATACATGACGACCTTGGGATTAAAACCGTTAAAGAAACAATTAAAGAATTCAGTTCGAAATATTATTCAAAAATGGAAGCACACCCCAACGAATTGGCCAGGGAGATACTAAAACAGCCGCGATTTAGGCGACTGAGAAGAACAGATTCACTCGGACTGATGAACGTGTGAACCTGTAAATTTACTAAATGATTTTGTTATACTTATAAGTATAATCTAAATTAATTTAATTGTGAGCACTAACAGTAAGTATTAACATTGGTTAAGACTTAAAATATGTAATAATTTTTAGCTTAAGATTTGATTACTTCTTGTGAGATTCTTATGTAGAAAGATTCAATAATAAAGCCATTGGCAACATTTTAAAAAAAAACTCTCCAATGTAATGATCAATTTTTCAATTTCTACACTATTTTTGGTACAAGAATCACACATTTTTAATTAACTGGGCAATATTTCATTCGCCATGAAAAAATTATAACTAGTTAACTTTTACGCAAAAAAAAATTTCATAATTTACGGTTAGTTGAAAATAGGAGTACAACAAATAATGAATTGTTAATGTGCTATTGTTAATTTTCACAAAAGTACAAGTGTACGGACAATTATTTGAGATCGTTTTAGGATGTTTAAATAATAAATCATATGAAACGTAAAAGTAGATTAATTTGCTTCATGATAATTATTATTTTCAGGTTGTACAGATACAGATTTAAAATTTGATTATTTGAAAACATTTTAAGCCTTGTTAAAAACTAATTTGTTTTGTTTTTTTACTATTGTTCTATTTTTCATTCTTTTACAAATGGAATGTCCGGACCGAGCTGAATTTATAAGACTTTGCATTAAATGACTGTTTTTTTTTAGATTTATGGAAAAGATACTATACGTGGTATAGACGTATAGTAGCTTACTATACGTACTATAAAAATGGCCTACTGGAGAAACAGTCTTATTCCATTCATAATTTTTCAATAACTTTAACCTAATGCCGGGTACCAGTAAAATACCTTAAATATACCGGACGCCCCGCATTAACAATTTTAAATAATAAATAATAATTTTAAGGTCTACAAACATCAGGCTTTGGCATTTATGAATAAATATGTTATTTTTTTGTTATTTCTTTTGTGTTTTCACCTTTCACTCTACTTAGAAAACTTTCAGTCGCTTGTGGAACGCATGTGTATATACATATACCTATACATATTTGAATAAATTGTAATAAAGCTAAATACATACTTTTAATAACATTAACAATATACAACGATTAACGATACGAAATCCAAACAACGAAAATTATTTCTAAAGTTCAAAGCCGAGGTGTCCGGTACGTAACGTCTTTAAAAGTCGGTTTTTAGTCCATGAATTTAATTTATTAAAACCTGTATGTGTACATGTTTCCTATTTTTCAGGGCTAGGTAACATTCAACGATTCAAGATTTTTTCTATTCACACTACAAGTATTGTTCACTAGTTTCAGAAGCCGATTTTTTGCACAATACGTAGATCCACAACTGTCCGATGGTCTCTCATGAAAGACAGCTTACCGCAAAAATCCTGCTTACATTTTTGTATTCCACTGCTATTTCGATTATAGTTGGTCACACCCATCCGAAATTTAACTGTTGAAAAAACCGGCATACTGTTTCATTTCTATTTAGTATTGCGTCGTTTGACTCCAATTTGTAACTTGTTAGTTACTGGAGGCTCAGCCATCGGTTCCTTCGGGCAACAACCAAGCGGTAGCTAGACTACCTTTAAGCTGCTTTGCAGTTACCTTTTTACTAAAAAAATGGTAATAAATGGTTGATTAATTTTCTTTGATAAAGTATCAAGTAGGTATTACTCTGCGTAAATAATGTGCCGTATACATCATGTGGTCGATTTCATTTTTTAACCATAAAATACCTTCAAATACAGCAGGGAACAGAACAAGTGAAGTCTCAAGGTAAAAATATAAAAGGCTGTAATCTCATGGGGTGATCATCATCCCAACCAAACAACTCTCTTAACTCCAATGCAAGCTAACTGAATCCTAACTCAACTTCAAATCAACTTATCTCGAACAAAATCTCAACCCTCTGCTCAACTGCACACTTATGTTCCAACCCAATCCCAAAATTAACTCGATTCGACAGCTACATGCGTGTATGAACTCAACTCAATTAAACCTACCACTAAACCATAAACTTGACCTCAAATTAATCCCTAACCGAACTTCTCCCTCAAATCCAACTCAATTTCAACTCAAACCATACTCACCATCATACCATAATATCAACGTACGATCATACCGGCAAACGTACCGTCGTACCAACATAACCTTAAACAATCATTCGATCGTACTATTATTCCATTATAACATCATACCATCATGACACTATACCATTAAACCATCATACAATCATACCTTCGTACCATAGTGACGAAGAACCATGCCACCATCACACCATGATATATATCTTACCATCACTCCACCACAAATTCTTACCATCATACCATCATAACCTCGTAGCATCATACCATTTATCATACCATCATACCATCCAACCATCATACCATCATACCATCATAACGTCATACCATCATAACACCATACACTCCTAAAATCGTACTATCATACCATCGTACCATCGTACCGTCATACCATCATATAATCAAGAAACCATACTGTCAGACCATGATATCATCGTATTACCCAACCGTCATACCATTATACCGTCATACAATCATACCCTCATACTATCGCACCATCATTGAATAAAAACCGTCATACCATCGTACGTTGAATCACGTATATACAATCATACCATCAGACCATTATATAATAATATCAATCCATCATACCACAATATCATCGTAAAATCACACAATTATACCAGCATACATACCATCTTACCACGATACCATCATACCATCGTACCGTCATACCATCGTGCAATGATACCATCATATCATAATTTCGGCTTACGTTCATAACATCATACCATCACCATAATACAATCATACCATCAAACCATCTTATCATCATACCACTACACCCTCATACCATCATCCCATCATCCCATCATACCATCATGTCATCATACCAGCGCATCATCATAATATCATTACATCATACCATCATACCATCATACGATCATACCATCATATTATCATACCACCATACCATCATGTTCTGCACCAAATATCCTAAAGCTATGAGGTACCCCAACCACAGAATATTATTCAAATTACAAAAGGCGTGTGAAAAATCCAGGTGAAATTGTGTAATTCGTGGTCGGAAATGAATGGCTGGCCGACCTAAAAATGGAATGTTGTCTAATTGAACCATCCTTCTCTTTTGGCACGATCTGTTGTAAATGAGCTTTTGCTCAAAATGGAGTGCCACAAAACTTAAATAAATTTATGTGTAAATCAAATAAATAAATAAATAAAATAAATAAATAAATCATGCCATTATACCATCAAACAGGTTCTACACTTCAAATTGATACTTCAAATTGAACCTTTTACATTTCAAAGTGAACTTTTTACATTACAAATTGTACTCTTAACAAATTATATTAATGGCCAATTAGGATGGAGCTTGGCTATTCCTTAGCCGATTATGAAGAAATTTGACATGTGCGTTGGAAATGGGAATCTAAACTGATTTTTGGATAAAGTTCTGTAATATGGTCAGTAAGAATATAAATTAGCTATTTTAATCGGTTATGATGAATTTTGACGTTTCCAACGAATTCCAATGAAGAAGGAAATGTGACACAAAAATTATGTTTAGACGAGGTTGTGAGAAATATGGCTTCTTAATGTTGTCTATTTAGGTTTCGTTTTTAGGCTTTAAGACAACGTAAACATACTATTCCCATTACTAAACAATCAAGATTATCTCAGTAATAATATTCAAGTTCCATTAGAAACTTTTCTTGCCAATCCTTCGCTTTAAACTTTGGGTTATTTTTCCTGAGCATTTGCTGTCAGAGCGGTAATTTTCGCTTAAGGAATATCAAAGTTCCACCCTACTTGGCCATATTTCTGAACTATATCTAAAAATAATTTTAAAATCCTATTTCCACTGGCCATATTCCAGTATTTCATCTAAAAATAATTTTGAAATCCCAATACTAGTTAACCTACCAAATTTTATCATAATCCGTTGAGAAATTGGCAAGTTTCATCATACTTGACCATATTCCAGAACTTCATTTAAAAATCATTTTAGAATCTCATTTCAAAGGCAAATGTTGAATTTAGGCAAGTTCCGTCTTAATTGGCCATATTCCAGAACTTCATCCAAAAGTCATTTTAGAATCACATCCAATGCACATGTCAAATTTCATCATAATCGGTTAAGGCATAGGCAAGTTCCATCATAATTGGCCATATTACAGAACTTCATCCAAAAATCATTTTCAAATCCCATTTCCAATACACAAGCCGAATTTCATCATAATTGGTTGAGAAATTGGTTGGCCATATTCCAGAACTTCATCCAAAAATCAGTTCAGAATCCCATTTCCAACGCACATGTCAAATTTGATCAGCATCGGTTGAGAAATAGGCAAGTTCCATCATACTTGGCCATATTCCAGATCTTTATCCAAAAATCATTTTCGAATCCCGTTTGTGCAAATAGGCAAGTTCCATCATACTTGGCCATATTCCAGAACTTCGGCATGGACATTTTCCTATAAGGGGAATTTCTTCCACCTGCTTATACGCATTCGGAAATATTCCCTTAGTACCAAAAAAATTCAATTTTTATAAATTTTGACAGATGTCCACATGTGGAAAATGTATGTGGAATTCGAGAATAGGGCCCCATATGATTAAAATTTTTAACTGTACCGCGACCAGTTAAAATTTTTGTGGTGAATATAATGTCAAAAATTTAACTTTTTAACTTTTTATGCGTGTATTTTTTTCGTTTGGAATACATCCTTACAATACAAAATTTTTTGTTAGGCGCGGGTAAAGATGTTTACACATCAAAAAACCGTACACACCCAAATTACTCCTATATGATTCTTCCTATTTTTGAATACTGCAGAATAAATTTATTGTCAAAGTGGTGCTTGACATGTTGTGCTTTTTCTTGCTAATGTTAATTAAGTGGCGTAATTATGTCATATTATATACAAAAGTAAGCGTTAAACAACGTGATTTTATCGGGATAAGACAATAGGAATATAATTTTTCAAGATTATTATTGTGTGATAAGGCTATCGTGAACAGAATGAACAAACACACATCCAATAAGCATATGAGGCGTTATTTAGCCCGTGCCTTGTCTAACCACAACAATAAAAAATTTGCTTCATCTCTCGTAAATTACTGAAACAAGAAATAAGTGAGAGTAAAGTTCGGACACTTAAAAAATAGTTATTTATGGTCCTAGTGAGCAAAACGAGATATTATCCATGAGGGATAAGTTTGTCCCACGAGGCGATAGCCGAGTGGGACATTATCCCGAGTGGATAATATCTCTTTGCTCACGAGTGCTATACAACGTTTTATCCACTTTTGTTGAAATAAATTTCGTAAATTAATAAGAAGTAGTTCCATTTTGTGTTTTCACACTGGAGCATTGAATTTTGAAATATGTACATTTTATCATAGTGACCGTTCTTTAAATTGTCATGGTGTACTTTAATTTAATTAATTTTTGGAATATAGTTTTTCATTCAATTTGACTACGAATAATTTTCCAATGACTACTCAACATTTTGTTATACAGAATATAACTCACGTTGCCCCTAGCAGCGTGGGTTATGTAATAACAATGGGTTATTTTACATTTTCTTTATTTGAAATCAGCATAGTTATCGGGCTATTATATATCAAAAGTGGATAAAATGAATTTTACCGCAATTATGATGGTTTCTAAAGCAGTATTTGCATGCAAGCGGACTTAAATGTACGTATGAATAATAAATTCATGCACGTGTTTTGCTTTACTGATATAAAATTTACTAAATCAAACCAACTAAATGACAAATAGAATAATTGGGTTTTCTGAATTCGAAAATGTCTATTATATTAAAGGTAAGCTTTTCAGTTCTTAATTTATAATTTATTACCTTAGTCGACTATAATGTGAAGTAGCCCGCCAATGGAAAAATGAATGTTTGGTTTTTTTTAAATAAACTGCTCTCTGAGATTTCGACCCTCAAGGCACCAAAACCAAAAACAAAGACATAATGATCAAATCCCAGAGAAAAGGGCTAAACGTACGCAACTTTTAATGCAACTTCCTTTAAAATTTAATACCTCCAACATATTTTATTAATGCAGTCTTTGATAAATTTTAATGCAGTTGACTGACGGTTCTTCTACAACTTGCTTTACATTCTAATGGAATATTGCACTAAAATTTAATGTAATTGCTGTGCAATGCAAGCGTTGTATTATTTTGTAATACAGCCTTCCACTGGACCTATACGTAATGCAATTTACATTACATAAGCAATATTTTTTTAAGAGTGTAGCTTCCTAAACTAAAATGGATGAAGAACATCTGTTAACTGTTTGATATCATCGTTGAGTAACATTTATTTAGTATATACATACGAGTAAGTGAAAAAATGATACATTTTACAATTAATTTTGCTAAACAATATCCTCGAATACATAACATATTTGTTGGTTTTAATATAGCTAATGAAACATATTGATTTCTAATTTCAAATCTTCTTCATCAATCACGGCAAATCAAATTCATAAAAATTTTAAACAAAACGTTGCAATCCATTCGGATAACAAAGGTTCACGATTAATTAAGTTTTTGTGTGGTTGTTTTGTTCTCTAGGATAAATCATTATTAACTTAAATAAAAAAAGAGTAATATCAATCATGAACGTGTGTGTATAGATGAAGTATCCTTCTAATTTTGATTTGATTATTTTCCTTCCTCTGTCTATAGTCTATATAATTTCAATCAAATAATAAACCGAATTCCAAATATTATTTTCTATTTACGTCTGTAAATCGATCGGTTTATCGCCTTAATTAATCAATCAGCCTTAAACACTTTTCCAAATTTATTTTTTGTACTGTTCCAAATATGAGTCGATAATGCTTAATAAACTTAAGCACAACAAATCTTTTGACTCATTTCAGTTGGAATACGTGTAATGGTTAAATAAAAGTTTCATCGCATACCTAAGTGGAAAAATGTGAAAAAATTGAATTCCAACATATTTTTCCTATAAATTAGATTTAACTAATAAAAACCATAAACAGGAAATTATTAAAAATACATTTTTTAAAGCATTAATTATTATCTATTTATTTGCTTGAAAAATAAATAAAATTTATAAAATAATTTAATAAGGAAATTACAGTTAAACTGAATGAAAGGTAAGGAAAATAAAATATGAAAAATTTTATTTTACGTTCAAATAGGGATTATGAATTTTTAAATAAAATGTAAATTAAACAACAAAATAAATAAAATTAAATTCAAAAATACAATAGCAAATTTGATTAAATTATTTGTCCTGGGTTTCCCGTGTTGTGTTTATTTATTATTCTTCAAAAGTGATCTTCTTTCAAATGATAGTAAAAGATGCAATTTTTTTTGCACCCCTCTATATAAATAATAGATTTACGAGGAACAAAAAACAAACTGAACTAGATCATTTTCTACTATTTAGAAAAATACGGTTGATCTGTGGGGGTTATTTCTGAATATACGATACGAATATGAAAGTATGATATTCTTATTTGAATTGAATCAGATTCACTAGTTTTTTATTTAAATCAAATTCGAATCTTATACTCGTATTCAGAAATAAATACACCTACAGTTTTCTAATCAATCCACAGCGACATTAGGTAATAATATGTCAGCCAAGGTTTCTGTTCGGAAATTTAATTAAAATTGGGTGTGGAGATTTAATAATCTAATATTACTCTATATAAAATGGTAAGCAAAACCGACATAATTGTGTACGTTTCATTTTGCATGTCAAATAAAATTTAAAAATTAATAAGCAATGTTCAATAACAATTTCAGAGATATGCATATCAAAATTTAATTTTAATATAACCGATTTTCCTAGACTATAATATTTCGTAAACAACATCTTTATCTGGGGCGTTCGTCTTCGGTGTTACAAACCAAGAAACTTTGACGACAATTAAAATATTACATTTTCAAAACGCAATTTTGTTATAATCATTCAGGAGCGGTCTTTAGAGGTGTAGTAAAACTGTGCTCGACGGAGATGGACGTGGTTTTGTCTGTCTTCGTAAGTGAAATTTATTTTATTTTATATTTTGTTTAAATTAAATTAATTTGTTTTAAATTGAGTGAAATAATAGTTTGATGTGATGTGTACAGTTGTGATTTGTAGTGGAAAAATGGTTTTTGTTTAGTACATATGTAAAGGGTTTTCCAATAGGAATGATACAATTAAAAAAAAAAATAAAAAATACATAAATTATTCAGTGAGACCAAAATTTTTTTAAATTTGAAAGGTTACATTATGCCATTGTGTATGGAAAATAACATCATTCAAATGCCCACCACGACTTCTCCGTAGGTACTTTTTCATATAAATTTGGCTGTATTTCATCAATGTTCAATGTTAATTTTTAATTGCTCAATTGTTGTTGGATTATCAGCATAAACTTGTGATAACATATCCCCAAAACATGAAATGTTGTTATGTTTTGTCATGATATATGGATATGGAGTTTCATGTTTATGTGCATGTATATATGCATGACTATAGATGTAAATGTACTCGCTTGCTGTTTATATTTCTGTGGCAATTCAACATAACTACTTATTGAACGGGGGGCCAATTATATGTTGGTTGTTGTTTATCAATTATGAAATGTTTTTATGTTTGGGGTACACCCGTTAATATGCACTAAAAACTTATGTACATATATTTACCGCACAATTTATGGTCTATGCGGCTGTAATTTATTTTAAACTTCAAATGGTTTTACAAATATTTCAATAATCATCACCACCACACTTCACGATCATTACCGAAAAACATTAATTGATTAACTATTAATTGTTTTAATTAAATATAAAAATTGTCACGGAAAATTAATATATAATTTATATTTGATTTGATTTTGTACATCAGGAAATTTATATGACTTTTAAACGCACGATGTGTAATACACTAGTAGCAGAACGAGAGTGTCTGTGTAATGTTGTTCGAGACGATGAACCAAAAAATTTTGAGATGAATTTACATGTAAAAACAACGCACTTAAAATAAAAGTAAAAATTCAGCTAAAAGAAATAATTTGTGATTAGTTGTGAATAACCACAAAAGATGGTGGTGAAATTGTTTTTGATTGTTGTACTGAATTGTCCAAGATATTCAGTACAAAGTAGTGATGTGTGGAATGTATTTAAGTATGGATTTCCACCACAGAGTAACAGATTTGGGTCCAAATCTACTCTATAGTTGTCACTACTAAGCTGAGTGAGGCTGTTCAAATACAATTATATTTTATAGTCGAAATGAGTTGCATTTCGAATAATTGTAGGGATAAACGAATTGTAATAAATTGATTGCATGAGTGAATCACTACATACTTAACTAAAATTTAGAGACTTTTCAGAAATAGCAATATTAACTTCCAAATTAAATATGAAAAACTAGGCTCACAAAATTGTATGTTAAAGCATAAAGTAAAGAAACTTCTGTTTAATTTATGGTTAAAGTCAGATATAGTCAGATGGTTGTGGGCTTAATTATTTAGAAACCCATTTTTCCTAATTTTCCTTGAAGTTATCGAGGAAATGAAGATTTAGCAGATGAGTGATTTTGTTAAAAAAAAATTTATGATATTTTTCGTTTAAGTTACATAAGTTATATTTCCAGTTGATTTTCTAATTCAAAATTTAAGATAAGTCGTTTTTCCAAATAATTAAATAGTAATGTTAAAAATTGTTTTTATTTTTAATTTTTATTTAAAAAATAATAATTCTGTGGTGAAAAGGTAAAGTATCTTATCTCGATTTTATACAATTTTCAGGAGAGCAAAAAAACGGTTAAAATAAATCTGTGAAAAAATATATGACTATATAAGCTAGTTTTTCCAGGGTTTTCGGAAGATGATGCAATGCTTTTTTTTTTAAAGTATTAGTTACTTTAAATTTTATTAGAGTAATTAAGAAAATTAAGAAAAATGCAAACAGGTTATTTTACCTTTACAATTTTGTTAAAATAACTTATCTTATTTCACTTAAGCTATTTTACCAAATTTTTATGCATATTCCAATAAATCTTAATAGGACATAAGTTATTGAATAAGCATATAATTTCAACAAAAATAAAAGGGAAAAATCCCTTGTTTGCAGATAAGTTGTTTTAAATATATTTTTTTTTTGAAACACTGAAAATTATGTAGAAACAAGGTGTTTTACTAAAATTTTTTTGTTGACCTATATGTAACTAAAATGTTTTGCTTCCGAATTTTTTGATAACTTTATTTTAATTTTTAAATAAGATGTTTTTCCTTTTGATTTTATAGTTTTTTTTTCAAATAAGTTATTTGGACATAGTAATAACTCGAATTTTGTAATAGCTACAGGCAAACCGATTAGCTGTAAAAATAGCTAATTTTTAATAGAATATGATTTTGTTAAAATCTCAAAAATGTCTTATCTCGAGATAAGATACTTTACCTTTTCACCACAGAATTAAACAGAACTAACCTTCATGTACAAAATATATAAAATTCATTAAAATTTAGCATAAAATAATAAAGTTTACATAAAGCTAATAAAAAAAAAAATTCATTAGTCTTCGGAATCTGGAAGATCAGGGTGTATGTTTTTAATACATTCCTCTGTTGCCAGCCTGTATCTATTAAAGGCAGCATTGTAATTAGGTCGTCCTTTTTAGCTTTATTTATTTTAAGTGCACCATTGTATCAGTTGGGTATTTCAGAAATGTAAACATTGCTTACACCTTTTTTGGAAATTAATAGTTGTTTGAATGGTTCTGCTTCAACATGCGAACATTTATAAAAAACGTCTCCAAATTGTTGAGTAAATCGCAGCCATTTCAAGTCTTTCCATGAAATTTGTTTCCTTCCATATCAATTTTTCGAAATGTGAATTTGGATTTAGATAGAGCAGAGAAATTAAGAAATTTATTTTCCATTTCAATTACTTCAAAATGTCGTTTATTGCCAACTGTTCGAATAAAATTGAACCAATCTCGGGGATAGTGTATTTTCATATTCGTTTTCTTCTTCTTTTTTTCAATTATGGCGTGATCCGAATCACACTCACAAAAAGAAATTTTTGTTTTGCCCTGGGCATGAATCACTACAATAGGTAACAGATTTTATTGTCTCTGGTATACTCTGCAAATGTTGAAACAAGCAGGACGCAATATCGTTCCCTCCTCTTCCAACGCCTTCATGCCACATGTAGCAAAAAGCATCATTGGTGACGCAGTCATGTACTGTTAAATTAAACGTCCACGGTGGATGTTTATAGAACGAAACGGGGGTCTTGAGGAAGGGAGTTGGAAGATATTGCTGAAGGTCGAAAGCAAAAACTTTTTTAGTTAATGATGTTTCTGTCATTTCCTTATCAAGGTTTTTAGCATTATATGCTTGTGATGCCATTTCATGGTGTATTTTTTGATCTTCAATTACTTTGAGTTTGGTAGATTAATCAACCGCTCCAACTATTTGGATTTGCAAAACTTCGCATTTATTACAAGTGTCAAGTTGTGATTTTCTAAACTTGATGCCCATTCCTGCAAAAAATGAAGAAGCTTTAGTAATAAATAGAATTTAAAATTGATTATACAACACAATCCTTTGAATATTTCTGAATACTTTGATAAAGAAACTGGTGCTGAATTACTGGAAGAATAGAGTTGGTACATTGTTGCTAATGTTAGATCTGATGATGCTGATTTTAAATACAGAATTAATGGTGTAGTAAATTAGGTTTAGGGTTTAACTGAATTTAATCGAATTAAATTAATTTTTATTAAAATTAAATTGATTAAATTTAGTGAAATTAATTTTTCGGTGTAATCGAATCATTAATGTCATAATGTTAGTGTTGATGTTGGTATTGGTATTGATGTGGATGTTGGTATTGGTGTTAATGTTCATACTGGTATTAATGTTCATGATATTTTTTGGTATTAGTATTGATATTGATTAGTTAAAATGGTTTAAGTTTAGAAAACACCTAAGAAACTCGAACAAGATGGCACTGGCTGAGGTGACAGCACGATGGGCGTGTGGTAGTTGGTTTAATTATTGTCAAACTATTAATGTTAATTTATTTGTAGTCATAAAGATTAATCTAAAATTTATTTCAGAGAATTAAATTTATACTTAATTAATTTTAGAATAGTTATTATAAAGGATTAATGCATATTTGAAATTTAGGAAATTCTTGAAGAACCTGAAAAAACTTCAGTAGATGAACTTAATTGTATTTTTACTAAATAATTTAGTAAAAATATATATTACTAGCAAAAAATATATTACTAACAAAT
Source organism: Tipula vernalis (assembly GCA_958295665.1). Taxonomy (NCBI): domain Eukaryota; kingdom Metazoa; phylum Arthropoda; class Insecta; order Diptera; family Tipulidae; genus Tipula; species Tipula vernalis. The sequence goes on along the minus strand of OY282558.1, from coordinate 266,162,948 downwards.
GACTACTTAGGTGTCTGGAACCGGGTTGATTCTTTGTTGCTCACATACCTTTCCTTTCCTTCAGTTTTGTTATGTGTAAAGGGGGTACGGACGGCCCGGCATCATCCGGGAGTCTTGCTTAGGCTTGGTCGTCTACCCTGATCAATCAATCAATCAATCAAATCAAAGTTTTAAAGGTGTTCTTCTTATGCACTAATAATGGACAAACATTTCGAAATAAAGGGTGATCTGAAATAGAAAATGTGCATTAACCGAAGAGAAGATACATTTAAAAAACGCATTAAATTTTATGTGCATCTTTGATAATCTATTTGATGTCAATTTATATTTTAACTAACCATATTTATCGATTTATTAATTTGGTTTTGTCCAATTTTAAATAATTTAATGATTTTAATGACATTTTATTTAATCGAAAAATTCGCATTTCGGAAGCACCTATATAATTCCGCACCTATATATTTCACCTACAGTTCCGTTCAACTGGTAAACATGTCCTATGGCCAAAAATCTACATTTTAAAAATGTTTACTCATTTATTATTGGAACATTTTTGTTCACTATTAATAATATTGAATCGCTCGAATACATAAATAAAATTGATTAAAAGTGATTAAAAGTAAGGAAGTTTTATTTTTATAATATTAGGTATGTAACCTATAATATAAAATTATATTTTCATTTTTCTTTAAAGAATTTTTTTAAAAAATTTTTCAAAAGCTCAATAGTGTCCTAATTGTAATTCTCTATCTGAATTGTTACAGTTTTAACTCCTATGATTATGACCACGGTCAAAATATCAGGAAATAAATAAAAAATTAAAAAAAACTAAATTATATTATTTTAGTTTTAATTTTAATTAAAATTTGTCTATAAAAAGCTGACCTCAATTTAAAAATTAAAAAAAGATTAATATTCTTTTTGTGTTGTGTTTATTAAAATTATTTAGGCGTACCAATCACCAAATTATTTAGGGACACCGGGAAAATTTCGAGGAATTCGATATATGGTAATTTTATATTCAAAAATCGTCAATTCTAAGTGGCTGGGAACATAGAATTTTTTAAAATTGATTTATTTTCTGTTAGAGTAGATCATGACCTATTCAAAATAAGTTTCCGTTAGGTTGGCCGGTGTTTAGGAACACCAGGAAAATTCCGGGAAACTCGATATTCAATAACTCTCTATAGAATATTCAAAAATCGTCAATCCTAAGTACCTGGGACTACAGAATTTTTCAAAATTACTAATTTTCCGTTACAGATTTTTAAATTTAAGTTATTTTCCTAAATAGAAGGTCGGTTTAATAGTTAATTTTCTTACGGAATGCGAATTTCGGAAATTTTAAATTTTTTTAAAGTGTTTTAAATCGCTTGTGTCCATTTTTTTGGACATTAGTTTAGTCACCTAGGTTCCCTGTTCAAAAAAACATTCTATAAAGTAATTCAAAACCTTAGTAACTTACATGGAAATTTTGTGTATTATCAACTCAATTAAACATGCGCGGTTTTTATGAAAAAATAAATATGATTTTGAATTATTAGGTGTGCAAGTAGAAGCTCGGCTCTGAAATTGGTTGCATTAAAAATATACTTGAACGCATCCAAACCGCCATATACATATGTAGCTTAGTCATTTCTTTATGACATAAATTTGAGTCATTTACAAGCTATCGTTCCGTGAGCATCAACATTAAGAGATGGATAAGCAACATATACTATTCTGTTTTTAAATGAAAAGCCAAGAAAATGTTACTTTGTGTCTGGTGGGGTTGGAAAGGAGTCATTTACTACGAACTTCTGGAACGTGGTCAAACTATTACAGCTGAACGTTACCGGCCCCAATTGATCAAATTAAGTGATGCTCTGGAGGAAAAACGACCATTCACGGACGATCATGACAACGCCCGTCTACACACAGCAAAAGAAACCCGGGAAGTGAACTTTAACTTAGGCCGGGAAGTTCTCCAGCATGAGGCGTATTCTTCTGACTTGTCCCCTTCCGACTAGTATTTGTTTAGATCAATTCAGCCTTATTTGATTGACCAGCGGTGCTAGAAAATTGAAGATGTCCGAAAATGGGTCGATTAATATTTTGCCTCCAAACAACCAAGTTTCTATCGCGAGGACAGCTATCAACTACCCAATAGATGTTAAACTACCTTAGATAGTAATGGTGAATATTTCGACAGTTAACCTTTGTATATAATAAGTATATTTTCAAAAAAGTTGAATTTGACCAAAAAAGCCGAGTTTCTACTTGCACACCTAATATGACGTATTAATGTTTTATAAGTAATATTTTTTTACAGCAAGAAACGTAATAAACGAATAAAAAAATATAAATTTCTGTTTAATATGAATTTTATGTATTATTTACACTAACACTTTCATGTTTAACTAGGAATTGGAAATACTTCACAATTCTCCATACACGCGTGAAGTTTTTCCTAAAAAAATTCCTAAAATATTTGTTTTGTTTTTTAGGAAAAAATTCCCGTGTATCAAATATAATTAATTTAAGTCCACGCAAAAAGTATACATATGGTCTTTGCAGACCATCCACGCTTTCCTAATTTTGCCCAACTTCACCCTGTTACATATGAAAAAATGGAAGTGTGGCCAACACACGACTTTCTTTTACGAACAGAGAATTTTGAGAATTTTTTTTTTATAATTTTTAATTTTTTTTTTTGTTTTTAAATTTTTTTTTTTAATTTTAAAATTTTAAAATTTTTTTTTTAATTTTTTAATTTTTTATTTTTATTTGTTTTTAATTTTTGGAAACATTTTGAATGAAGTAGTTTTTTGTAAACCTTATACTTTTTAAGGTATTTGCAAAATAAATTTTCTGGACCAAGGGAATGGCCTGGAACCTCCCAATTTATCAAAAAAGCTTAAATCTGAAGTTTCAGTTCGATTGGTTAAACCATCTGGGCTATAGGGAGGACACAGGCTGACAGACTGACAGATAGACACCATTTCGAAACCCACTTTTTCGGACTCAGGGGACCTCAAAACAGATAAATCTCTAAAAATCTCAAGGTCCAAAATTGCCATGATTACTAAACTTTATTTTACTAGAGTAAAAGAAAGTAAAATAATAATTTTAACAAAATATTAAAATCACTAAATTGTCCAGCGATTCTTACCCGTTTAAGAAATGAAAGTACTTTTGTTAGAGATTTGTGTCCTATTCTGTGTGAAATTTAACACTTATCTGCACGTTTTATACACCTTATAATTTTAACTTTAGTAGTTTGCAAATAGGTACAATAAGACGAAAGAATGTATGGTTAGCCTCATTCTCGCATTCACCTACAATAGAAATTTGGAATAACCTATTCCCTCACAAAAAATGCATGACAAAAACAATTTTTATTAGAGATAATATGCAAGACAATCAATAGGTATGAACTAACATCACCGAAAGAAATGACAGATTTACATTTACAATATTGGCAAGGAATTCCCGCTTAAAAAAAATCAAAAACAAAAATATGTTTCCCTTATATACTATATGTATAATACAACAACACTAAAGATATAGAAATACATATTTAAATTACAAACTGCTAAAAATATGGGGCTACATACCGTAACGTTGCTTGAACCACAATAATTCAAATTATTTATCGACTGCCATTTACTCCAGTCGTAACAAGCTATACCTATATCAAATTTAAGCTCCTTTAAGTGTTCACTGTTGTTTTGCTTCAAGAATTATGTTTAAGTATTTTGTTGTACCGAAATGAATGTGCGATCCCCTTCCCATGGCAATAATGTTGCTTGTTTGCAGTGTTATTTTTAGAATACGAGTGTCTTTCTGCAAATTCGAATGGAATATTCTTAACATTTTTAATAACTCATTTGAAGATTTATTTGTAGTTCTATGCTTTACGATCCATTCTGCCAAATCATATTGTAAATTAAATCCCGTTTCATCATCAGGAGATTCATCAAAATGTTCAATAAATTCTAATGAAGACACTTCACTTCAATCCTCTTCACAGATTTCCCCGGTAAAATTTTCTGTATTTTCCTGTTCAATATAATCAACTTGCACATTTAGGTCTTTGTTACTTGTTGATTGCTTGTCATTATTACACTCTTTAATTTGTTTTCTAAACGAAACTAATAACTCAACTTTTTCTCTAATTTTCCTTCGTTCAGACATATTTTGTTATACCCCACCAGAACCGCTATCAATACACAAAATGATGAAGTAAAAAGTATTTTATTTACCTTTTCAAATTCACAACGCACCGCACGAACAATCGCATTTAGAATATGGCGTCCTAATCCTTCCCCGCAGTCAATTGCAACACGTATTGAAATCTGTGTCTATACACACATATACATCCACACATTACTGTTATACTACTCTACCAACACAGTCAAAACTAAATACATTTTTTCAAATAACAACCAGCAAAGGAAACGGAATGCCGTCCGAAAATCGTACCCTTTTGTGTACGGTTCGGGTTTACCCATGAATGTTTGTGGGGTCATAAATTTACTGAGTGTCACAAAGGGTGCTGAGTTTAAAAGTACAAAAGAGAGTATTACTATTAAATACAATATTACATTAGAATAATAAACCCAGATTCGTTGTTTTAAAATTGTTTATAAGAAAACTATTATTTGCTATAACACGTTTGACAATTGAAACAATTTTACGTTTTTTAAATTTGAATTTAAATGAGTGCGGTTCAAAACTGAAAGATCATTTGAGATACCTCAGTCCATCATCCTGTAGAAAAACTAAAATATATTTCGGTTGAATATAGCTATAACCGTCTTTTTCCAATGAATACTTTAAAAGTTATGAATATAAATGTATTAGAGAGTACAGGCACTCAATATTTAAACAAGATATAGCGGTGAAGCTAAGCGTTTTTTCCAAAAAATGTTATAGTTTGCTCCGATGAATCAAAATTCAAGCTGCATGTTGGAGATGGATGAATTCTCGTAAGGAGAAAATTCGCGAGAGGCTTAGCAACGAATGTCTTTTAAGACTTCCACCGAAAAATGAAGGAGTTATGGTGTGGGGATGTTTTTCTGGAAATGAAACCGGTCGATTGTGCTTCCTTGTTCCAAAATTACAGCAGCTGTTTATCTGCAGGTCCTACATAACTATATAACGAATTTTGAGCCTTCTGGGTTAAAGCTTTTTGGCGAGACTTACAGATTTATTTTTCGACAGGACAAAGCTTCGTGCCATACCACCAAAGTTATGAGTTATTAATTTTGAATTGTAGATACAAAAATTGGCTTTCAGATAAACATAAATAATTTGTTAAAAACTTGTTTTTTCGTATCTCTTCATTTAAAAGTAAAAAAGTACTTCGCAGAAAAAAATATCGATGTGTTGAGCTGGTCCCCGTACAGTCCAGACTTAAATCCCATAGAAAATATTTGGTCTAGAATGAAACTAGAAGTAGCAAGAAAGCGCCCAGAATCAATTCCAGTTTTAAAAATTTTTGTTGATGACGATTTGGGAATCCATACCTTCTACGACTTTGAAAAACTTATCAAATTCAATGAATCAGAGGTGTATCGCTGTAATAAAAGCAAATGGCGGTCCAACAAAATATTAATATTAAAGGTAGAATTTCTATAAATCAGTAAAAAACAAAAAAAAAATAAAAAAATAAGTTTTTAATTTATTCCATTACTTTAACTCCAATCAACGTATTTTGAATATTTTGGCATTTTTCGGGTTTTCCCCCTAAATTGCAGGTACAATTTTTTTTTTTTTTTAAATTAGGTCATACATGTATTTAAAATGAAACAATAAGCCAATTGCCTTCAAAAGTTTTGTAATTTTAGTAAAAAAAGACTCCAATTTGTAATAAAATATGTTTGCCCATTTTTTTTTTATGTATATATTTTTCTGAACTTTACATATTCCATTTTCAAAAAAAACAAAAACGCTTTTAAAGCTGGTAAAGAAGTCGCGACGACTAATGGAGTAAAGTTTTGAAAAAAATAAAACAACAATGTTATTTCTTTTCTTTTTATACGAATTTTCATTTTGTTGTTAAAAATGGCAGAATTTTTTTGTTTTACATTTTTTGGGGAAAACCATAACGAAAACCAAATGTAAATTTTTATGATGTTAATATTGCTTTCCTTTTTACTATCATCATCATCAAAATTGAAATCATCAACATCAATAAAGAAATCTACTGCGTTACATTCTTATGTGCACATATTCAATATCGACTGTTTTGTCATTCGAAACGATTTTTTTTATTGTGATAACATATACATACTTTATTTACTTATTCTTATTTACATATTTATATAATTTTGCTGTATTTGTACTCTATTTTGAGGCTAAGCTCATTCTTAATAGAGTGTTCTAAAAATAACAAAAACAACTTTTTGCAAACCTGCGGCGATTTGTCTCCGCGTTTAGGGAATTTTGACGAATTTTTGATGAATTTAGTGATATTTAATCCGAATGTTTATATAACATTTTTGTACAGGTTAAGTGCGCGTTCTCCGTTAGGTTCCACATTAAAAATTGTACAATAAAAAATTTATTCGTGTGAAAAAAAATGTATGCCTCATAGTCTATGCGTCGCATATATGACATACAACTTCTGATGCTGAACCGTACATGACAGTTTCATTTCTCTTATTAAAAAAAAAAAATTAGCATGAGATTCTATCAAATTGTAGAGCTTCACTGCTTTGTATTATAACCAGACTAGAGGAAGGGCTCACACTTATTTACCAAATTTTACCTTTATATTATTATTTTTACTCAATTTCTCAAGTTAATTACGTGAAAAATAGAAAAATTAAAAAAGCGGCAAGTTGTGAAACACGACCTTAAACGTAGAACTACTTAGTGTATGTAGTTTGTGTATTTATATTTTTAAGTTAGTTTGAATAATTCTTAATGGATTAATAATACCAATGCCCACAAGAAATTTTGAATAGTGAACATAAGGCACACAAATCTAACATCTGCGATTTGCGTATGATTTATCATACTTTGGAATATAATGGAGTAAGCAGATCTCCAGCTGTCAAGTAACGGTTGGGCACTATTGGGTTAAACGCCAAAGTTTGCTTCAAAATGTGCAACACTAAAAACATTTTCATTTTTATTGAATTACCTATGAATTATGTACATAAATAAGTGATGTTTGTCAATGCAATTTTACTTTGCCCATTATACAATTTTTGTTGTTGTTTTTCTTCAATATATGATATATCAAACCGACCCCTGCGTGTCTTTGACAAGACATATACATTTTTTTTTGAATTATGTTTTCTACCAATAAATAAAACTGCTCACATGCCAGATGAGTAATATTGTGCAATTAGAACATATGTAGTTCTAATTTCTCTCACAGGTTAAAATGTGAGGAAATAACAAAATACAGAAACAACAATAAAAAGAAACAAAAATACAAACGAACCGCCAATCAGTGTTACCACTTTGGATACAATTGTAGTATCCATTTCATATATTTCCGTTCTCTCAGATATGTTTTTCTGCTGAAAAAGTACCATCAATGAGATTTAAATTGGAAGTATTTGGAGTCCTCTACCCTGATCAAACGGATACAAGCTCATTTTTTGAGTGGTAACGCAACACAACTATGTTGAGAGTGCAGAATCCATGGGCCGACTCACCTTTCATGTCAGCACTATTGGTTGGCAAGAAGCAATGCAGTGTGCAGGTGGTTTAAACAAAAACGGGTCTATTGCCGTACGTCCTCGTTTTTGCTACTACGGCGTAAAGTAGGACGGTAAAATGAACTGCGAAAAAGTTGGGAGTGCCTTGAGCCCCAGAAAAGATTGCACAAATGAAAACATTAAAAAAAAAACAAGAACAGTTTCGATGTTTTATAAAAAGAGACAGACGAGTAAGTGAAAGACGAGTACAAAATATATACGATGAAAAATGTGTCAGAAAAAAATTATTTTTGAATTTTCGATTTTTTCCCTCTATTTTTTTTGTCTCGCTTTTTTTCGAATTAGCTCGCTATAAACATTTTCAATGTTTAAATCTTTATAAAGAGCTAATTGAGCCCTGTAGATTGGTCTTTGTCAAATTAGGGGTCTGTCCATTATCAAGATATAAATAAAAATGTAAGCAAGGAAAAACATTTAGATTTTGCTATTTTCTCGAATTCAGAGGGTGCGATTCCCACAAATAAACATTATTTTATAAAGAGTTTATTGAGACGCGTCTAACGATGTTGGTTTAATCAATTTGCTTCCTTACACTAAAAGTAAAAAAATAATTTAGTATTTTTCCTTTTTTCTCCTCTTTAATGGTGACACTTTTCATAAATAAATATTTTTATAAAGAACAGTCAAGCCAAATATAATGGGTTTTGTCTCGTAAAAATCGGTCTGTCCATTGTCGAGATATAACTAAAAATACAAAGTACGGTGAAAGAAGTCGGCCAAAATCTCGCTTATTTTTGAGACGTTACTAGCTAGTTCAGGCACAACTCACCTGACCCATTCTGAGTACATTTCCTGAATCTCTATTTTTCCTCTATCTAACAGTATAAGCATTATCTCTCTAGCCCTTCTCATTTCCGAGCAATAATAGCGAAACGGATGACCACCACATTTCGTTGTATCAAAAATGTGAAATATTGAATGTCTGTGTATAACATTTTTTATTACGTTTATAAAGGGTTTTCTAATTTGAGGTTAGTATTTAAATTTGCCGCCATTTATATTTTTATACGAGAGCGCCATACTTTATTTGACAGATTATATACGATTGAACAACGGATATTTATTGTTAAAAGATATTTTAAAATTGGAGAAAGTTAGCAGAAGTTGTAAGCATGTTTCGTACAGAATATGTAAAAGAGAATTGTCCATCAATTCGTCATCATTACACTTTATTCAGAATTTTGCACTAACATTTAGTCATCAATTCGCTAATTTAAAAAAAAAATATGTTCAAGTGTCTTCTTGGACGTATCTCAAGCGTTCGACAAAGTATGGCACCGAGGCCTGGAATATAAACTAGACAGAGATCTGCCGAAGCAGTTTTACCTGGGCCTTGCTATTGAAATCGACTGTCATCGTTTTGTGTTCGTTTTGTCGTAATTGTACTATAGCTTTTAATGCGTCCGTTACTTAACGACTGTCATCGTTTATTTACAACTACTATTTTTGGTTTGGTCATGTATGTAAAAAAACTATTTCACATTTGTTTTTTTTTTCACGTGTTTTTTAATTTAAATATTATTATAATTTTATACAATAATTTGGAATTTAAAATCCACAATCATTTTTTGTAGTGCGTAAGTTTAAAATTCTTAGGTTATGTTGAAATAATTTTTATAATTTTTATTAGGTCAAGACAGAACGAAACAAATCTCCAACAAATTAAACTTTTGTTTTTATTGTTAATTTGTTATTGATTAAAAACAATCACGTTGGGAAATCACAATGAAAAAACTTAAAGAAAATTTACATTGTATAGAAATGTATGTATAGTAGATAGGTGACCGACACTTTCGTGTAAAACATGAAAAGGAATAACTAGAACTAACGAAAAAACGAATAAAATATATTTACATATTACCAAGCACAAAAGGAACAAGTATTGCAACATTTTCGGCTGATATTGCAATCATGGCAATCAAAGAGTAGTCAGCCAGTAAATTACAAAACGCCGCTAATTCATTGAGTAGTTGGACGACTTAATGGCGCCTTCAAGTCAACGAAATTAAATCTATACATATAAACTTCACCAACAAAAATATTAAATGGTTACATGGTTAAATATTAAATTCGCAACCAATTCTACAGGTAAGCACCGCAAAATACTTAGCAATGACCCTTGATGCTAAACTTATGTGGAAAGAGCATGTTAAAACGAAACAATCAAATACAGAAAAATTTATTAGCTCATAGGAAGGAACTTTGAGCTAACATTACTTAATGAATTGCTATTATATCGGCTGATATTGAAACCTGTGTGGATGTATGGTATACAGCTAAGGGGCTGTACCAAGAAAACTAACATAAAAATAATTTAAACCTTTCAAAATAAAGTCTTGCGTGGCATGGTTAACGCACCATAAAGAACGATAACCTTCATAAGGATCTAAAATTGGAAGAAACAGGTGCAGCGCCTTAGCAACATCAAAATGCTGATTTGCGGCAGCTAAATTATTGAAGTAACCAACTTGGAGCTAACGAATTTGTTGTTACAAAATACAAAAAACTAGAAAATGCTTGAACATTTTTTCAACAAAGTCATCCTTCGCGACGAAGCAAATTTTGAACTGGGTGGATTTGTAAACAAACAAAATTGTCGAATCTGTGCTGAAGAAAATCTACAAGTAATAATGGAAAAACCGATGAACCGATTAACTATATGGACATATCGGAATATGATTACGAATTTTTAGTTTGCCGAATGGTAAGGTAAAAGTCTATGCTAACGATCCACAATTGTTGATCTAAAGGAGAATATTATTAATTGAATTCAAGAAATTGAGCCGCAGTTATGCCAGAATGTCGTCGAAAATTCTGGTAACTATAAATCGTTTGAAGGAAGTTTTGGGTGGCTTAAAAGTTTCAACGTAAATTCATTGCTAAAGAATTTACAATTTAAATGTATAATTAATTTTATTATTAGTTGACCGCCATTCTAGCTAAAAATTGATAAATAAATTATACCGATATTCTGAAATTTTCACCCTACTTTTTTACATGAATACTTTCTTTATACCCTCTCACTAAAATTTTTTTGTTCTATAATAGCGATTATTTTATACAAGTACACACAATGAAATTTTTTAATTCGCCAAAGCACAATTACAAATTTTTTTATTTTGTTTATAGCGGGAAAGAACGAAATTTTTTCCTTAACAAAACCTTTCTTTCTTATTATTCTTGTATTTTCCATTTGATTATATTTAATTAATGAAGCGATTTAAAATTTTATTGAGTGTTTTGTGCTTTTTTTTATGTTAGTATCTCTATACAGAAACAAGTAGTACAGTAGTTAGAGGGCGTCAGACGGCTGGAGGTAGAAAGTTTTTCGACACAAAATTATGATTATGATTACGTAAAAGTCTTGTTGACGCTTTCTAATTCTACATATATGTTGATTTGGTGATGAGATGGTGATGGTGATTAATAAAAAAATCTATAAGAACTCATACCACTTGAGTTCGCTGAAATTAAAAAGACGTTGATTATTTCATCAACTATATTGTAAAAGTTGTAATTGAATTTTAATTTAACACAAAATCATACAAGAAAAAGAATGAATTCAAAGATAAGTAAAAATTTATTTAAATTTCGAATTATCTAAAAAGTGTTTTTTACTTTTTGAATATACTCGTAATATTCCGAATAATCGCAAAGGTGGTGGTTTTATTTCGATTTAATTAAACGAATTTTTTTTGTTTAATTAAAAGTTTTTTTGAAAGTAGGGAAATAAAGTTTAAAATGCGTAGTCGAATGAACCTTGCTGTTGGGTAAAAAGTTTAATTAAAAGGTATCCTTAGCATAATATTGATTTTTTTATAATTATATGTATCGCATAAAACTGGTCTTCGTTCACTAATTAAATCAATCGCACTACATAAAATTCTCTTAACAACATTCTTAAGATGTTAACACGATTTCCTTCATTTATATTTTTCGTCTTGGTTTATATTTTATTATTTCTATTGTTTTTGTTGTTGCGTGTAAATATTTCAATTAGTGTCAACAGGTTCACAATTTAAAAATTTGTTTTCCCATACAAATACATAAATTAACAAAACTAATCAAATTTTTTGGTGAGTTTCCTTTACATTACAAAACACGCATACTTTTTTCAAAAAGATATACGAATTAGAGAAGATATAGAACCCCGAAAGAAACAGGTTTTTAGACCGCGAAAACCCACTTTTCGATGACAATTTCTCCTATATCATAGTTACATAATTTGAAAAGTATCTTACATTTGTATTTTTCCTTAGTACTGCTAATCTGTTTAATTAGAATAAAAATTGCTTTTACAAACTATTCTTCGTTGAATATCTAAACAATTTTATTTGGCCGAGATAGATCACCCAAAACAAATATCTACAAAACATAAAGGTGCGATTAGAAATATGTCCTTATAAGTAAATGGTTTCATTTTTCCTAATTTATTCTTGAGAAACTTTAGCTTTTTTCTGGATTTTTTGATTGCAGATTATTTCAAAATAAGAAGTTGTAAAATATTAAATTCTGAATAGATTTTCTAAAACACATTACACCAGCAATGTATAATCTAGAACCTAAGGAATTTGGAAATAAAATATATTCCTATTTTTCCCGAAAAACTTTGAGAAAGTAAAATCTTTAATAACTGGGCAGATTTTAAAATAATGTATGTATGTATGTTGCATGAAAACATTGGAAATATTGCTGGAATTTTATAACTTTTGTTTAATTACATATTTCATTTTATTTAGGCAATATAATACAAATTGGCATGCTGAGTTTTGGTTACATATTTCGGTTAATATATGGTAAACATAAATTGAACACACACACATCGAAATTTATTCAGAAATTACCTAAACAAAAATCACAAAACTAAAATAAAAATTCACATAGTTTAGCAAGGTGAACGCACTGACATGGTAATTAATGTAAATTTGCCATCTAAATTTGAAACCGGTTTAACATACTCTTTGATATGTCTGTCTGTTTCCCCGTTGGAAAATACAGCATCAGCACAGTAAAAAACTCCGCAAACAAACTACGCAGGTCGTATATCTCCGTTAGTGCAGCTATGCGATGGGTTTTTGTTTATCGCTTCATAATTTTTTCTTATGCGTACGCACCTTAACTATCGGATATTACAACCTTGCGTCATTTATATTTGAAAGCCGGTTCTAAGCATGTGCTTTTATTTATCCCACACTATTTGTCTGATAAGAATTTTCTCATGCGATCTTAGTTTTCCGCAATTTAATTCTGCCTCTTAACACTAATATATATATATATATATATATATATATATATATATATATATATATATATATATATATATATATATATATATATATCAGGGACGTAGCGTCTTTGGAAGCAAGGGAAGCACTGATTCCCTATAATTCTAACTCAAAAGAGTGGCTGAAGAGCGAACAAAATCGTTTTCTAAAAAAAAAACTGTTTATCCGCTCTAAATGTAAGAAACTAATTGAAACGAAATTCCAAAAGGGAACTAAAATAACGATTGATTATTTCTCTAAGAAATATTACACTGCATAAAATTATCTTCAGTTACATTAGCTTCTATTTCTTGGTTTTCTCGATTGCCTTACATTCTACATACAATCGTTCCTTAACATAAACATATCAGACCAACCTAAATATCTGAAAACGTATACGAGTTAGTTTTTCACAACCCAAGCTGCGGACCAATAGCCGGGTAAATCATTTAGCACAGTAAAATTTAATTTTAGTACAAATTTACCTCAATTGGCGTACCAATTCTCTAGAAGTAAAATTGGCTTGATGGGCACAAATTATGATTTGGAGGGTTCAAATCGCTGGCGATTAGGTGTAAAGAAAAAACGTCAAATATTTTATTGCTTTTCATTCGTTTATTAACTGTACGTACATTTAATACATATAATGGAAACGCGAAAAGTTTAACAAAGATCAGTGAAATATGAAAAAGTTAAAAACAACGGTTTTTTCATATTTTACCCAACATTTTAGTACAATATTTGAATTTACCCTCTACACTGTTAAAAAGTAGGTAAAAGAACAATTAACCCGACTATTGGTCCGTAGCCCTAGAAAGAGATGTCGTGTATGTGTTGTATTTATATGTGCAAGTTTTTATTAAAAATCACTGTTGCAGCCAGGTAACTTTCGATGGTCGATATAGGTATGATCCAGCAGTTTAACCTGCGCGTTTGTTTCCAAGAAAAATAAAACTTTTTATAGTTCACTGTTTGGAAGTTCATTCAATTTTTTCTATTTTTTAACATCAATCACTTGAGCGAGTCAGTCACTTTAGTACATTCCCGCAGCCTTCAGGGTTTTAGTTATATCATCCGGGTATGCATTTTGCTTAAGTTTGGCTAGTTCCTTCATAACCCTTGTTGCTATGAACGGGGAAGAAGCGGTACCTTAAGTGACCAAGTTCTGTACGTACATTGGTTTTCCTAATCTTCATCATTCAATAAAATTTGCCTGTACATCTTGACAATATCTGAACTCGTGAGAAAGGCATGTTCCCGAAACCGCAAAATTATTTCGAAGATACTTGGTTGTATTGTTGGTCCAACTAGGAGTTTATCATTGAGCGAAGCAGTCGATCCGGTTTTGGCTGGTGCATCGAATACTAATATTAACATAGTGTTGATGCTGTTTCATTTAAAACACCGTGATGTGGTAAAAATACACAAGTATCTTGGGTCACCCTTTTTGTGCTAATTTTCACCAAATGTCCGAGTTCAATATATTCCTGCATGAACAATTTATATCACTTTTGATATTCCTCGCTTTTGACAAATTTTCTGTCCCTGGCGTGCAACCTGCTAATTGTTAAATTGAGCGATGTTCCTAGGGTCGGCGTGGGTTCCTCAAACGGCAACCTTACAACGAATTTCCGTTGACGGTATTAGCAACAAAATAGACTTAACTTTCCTCTTAGTCATTTGGCTATTCGGATGGTTCTGGAATCTCTTCAAATTCCCCAAAAGGCTCTCAACTTTTTGTCAATATTGAAATCAGCTGAATATTTTGATATTGTAGACAATGAAGAGCGATGATTCGAATATCACCTTGGCGTTCAACCAAACCCATCCAAATAAAGTCTATTGCACGATAATTTAATCTTTTTATTATTTTAAATGTCTATTGTGTTTGATTTATTTGTTTCGGAATCTACTTGAAATGTCTTCGAATATTTGGATTCCCGAGGCTTCATCATGGCTTATAAAAAATATTTGGATTGGGTACGAAATTTCCCTTTACAAAATCTTTTTTACAAAATCTCCATTACAAAATTTCTTAATTACAAAATCGCCTAATTACAAAATCTCCTAATTACAAAATCTCTATTTCAAAATCTCCTAATTACAAAATCTCGCGGTCGTGAAATCGCGCGATTTCATATATTTACGGGGAAAATTTTATGCGAGATTTTGTAATTAGGAGAAAAGTGATTGTATTTGTGTGTGTGTCTTTGATTGCCTGTGTTTGTATGTATGGATGTGTATGTGTGTGCGTGTGCGTGTCTGTGTGCGATTATGTATGTGTCTGTGTATGTAGGTCTGTGTGTGTGTGTGTGTGTGTGTGTGTGTGTGTGTGTGTGTGTGTGTGTGTGTGTGTGTGTGTGTGTGTGTGTGTGTCTGTGTGTGTTGAATGTTATTTTTTTATTTTTTATTTAAGGAAGGTAGAAATCCATCATGGACGATGTATGGGTCTAGGGGATAACTTAGCTATCCACCAAGAATTCATGTATGAATGTTTGTGTTTGGCTGTGTGTGTCTATATACGTGTGTGTTTATGTGTGTTTTTTTTTGGTGTGTTTGTATATGCATGTATGAATGTTTGTGTGTGTCTGGCTGTGTTTTTTTATTTTATTTTTATTTTTATAAGGAAGGTGGAAATCCATCATGGACGATGTAGGGGATAACATAACTATCCACCACAACGGTGTGGGACTCCTACCCACTAAAACCACCTCCTGCATCCTTTCCCCCCGGAACGACCGCTAGGTATTAATTCGAAAGGGAAGGAGTCTACACTAATTGTACGATCACATCTCCCACGCAACTGAAGGGTGCGAGTTACCTTGCTTGGCAACGTTGGCGTTCTAACAGTCTCAACTCCTTAATGGGTGTTGTTGCAACGGGGGACGCTAGTGTGCACATACAAAAAACACGTGTTCAGTATGTTCTGCGGAATATCTACAGGATGGACAATACGGTGAACCATCATGCCCAAAACGATTAAGGTATGTTGAGTTTGATGTGTGTGTTTGTGTATGCGCGTGTTCACACATGTCGCTGCCATCCCAAACAATACAATTACTCAAAAGGTGGTTTTAGGAGATTTTGTAATTAAGAGATTTTATAATTTGGTGATTTTGTAATTAGGAGATTTTGTAATTAGAAGATTTTGTAATTCGAAGATTTTAAAGAAAATAGGAGATTTTGTAGCTGAGATTATGAATGGGATTACGTACCGATCCCAAAATATTTCCCGTTCCACTTCACCAACATTTTTTTAACAATTTATTAGTACGTTTTTGACGAACAGATATACCAAAAATGTCTGAATTAGGCTGTGACTATCGAAAATATTTTGCTAATCTAGATATTTGCTCAGTACTGACGCTGTGTTCCATCTGAAGCGCCTCTAATTTTTGCTGACCGGTAGTCATTACTTTTCTATTTTATAAGATTTAGATTCGGATAGCTACAAATATAAATAAAATGGAGGCACTAGCAGAAGTTTGCAATGATAGATTTCTACAAGGTGCAGTGATGGTAATTTCTAAGGTTGGCGTCGGATGGCTTGCAATTTTACTTCCTCACTTATGACCAACCAAACTTAATGGATGTAACTTTATATTAGAGTTAAAATCAGCCTCGAAGGAAGACTCCTTCTTTTCTTACTCATTTGGTTAATACACAGGGCATTTCCTTATAATAAAACTCCTAGTTTAGCGAATGAAAATTCATTGCGAAACTAAATTCGTTACACTAAAAGTTTCGTTAAACTGGTAGGTGTTCGATAAAAACAAAGTTAATTGTATTCGTTTTTTCGAGTTGCAAATATATTGTGTGTATGTGTGTGTATTTTATCGAAAGTACAAAGTTGCAAAACGATTTTCGCAAAATATTTTTCACATATAGACATTGATTGTTTTTTGAGCATGCAGGAACTTGTTTGCGGAGGACACAATTTTTACGATGATATTTTAAATGTTGCGGCTTCCTTTAAATTTTTATTTTTATTTTATCTTTTAATAGTTATTAGTTGTATAATTTTATAGAAATAAATACAAAAATATCAATGGCACACAACAGTTTTAATCTGCGAGGATATTTGTGAATTCGATTCGAACGTAATCGACTGAAGATTCGATGTATTCGAAGTACAAAGTTCTTCTATAAATAAGAAACGAACGAAACTGATTCATTTCAAATAAGAATCTAACACAAAATATCGAATCCAATTAACAAATAACCCCCGTGGCAATATTCTCAGTTCTGACACTTTTAGACTGTTTAGGTATTATTTTTCCAAAGCATACTGTGTCGATTGCTACAGTATGCTCTTGAAAAATTAATACCGAAATAGTCTAAAAAAGTCATAATAATTCTGAATTCCCACGGAAAACAAGAATAGTGCTCTGGTCTGCGATCCTAATTGTTGTGTTATCTCTTAATCAATTGTTTTTTAGCGAAGGGGATCAAGCTCGGAACTACCTAACGTCTAGTGCTTCCCCATCTCCAAAAACAAGACTACGCCACTGATATATATATATATATATATATATATATATATATATATATATATATATATATATATATATATGCGGTGGTAGCCAACTTTGACGAAGGTAAAATTCTCTCAGTGAGTATAATCAAGTCATTGAGAACCCAGACAGCAGTAATCGACGTCCCGAAGGTAGTGACGTCAAGGATGTCCGAAGAAGGAAAGATAAGTATTGGTTCGGAGTTTGTCGAATTCGTGGAAAAATTAGCCCACTTCGTTGTTTTAAGTGCCTGGGATATGGGCATAGGTTAACTGTATGCCGTAGCATCGTCGATCGCTCCAAGCTTTGCTATAAATGCGGTAGAGAGGGCCACATTCTAAGGAACTGCACTAACGATGCAAGCTGTTTCCTGTGTCAGGATAGAGGCAGCAATACAGACAGAAACCATACGGCTGGTAGCATTAAATGTCCAGCGTACCGGAGAGCGCTACTAGTTGCTCGAAGATAATGAAAGTTTTGCAACTAAATCTAAACAATTGTGAGGCCGCACAAGATCTCTTACTGCAATCTGTGCGAGAACTACAAGTGAATGCATTGGAGGCTCCTACAAGGCGGCCTTTCCAGGAAAAGCCAGTACGCCAAAAAGCAGGAGTTACTAGGGTAAAAATAGACGGCATTCATATCTATAGCTGCTATGCGCCTCTGAGCGCAATGATTGAGGATTTTATAAGTTTTTTGGATCGGCTTGTCGGCGATGCCAGGGATCGAAGGCCGGTGATCATCGCTGGTGATTTTAATGCTTGGGCCACAGAATGGGACAGCACAAGCACAAACAATCAAGGGAGGGCTCTTCTTGAGGCAATATCTGTTCTCGATATTGTTCTTTGCAATAATGGGAACTATCCTACATTCTGTAGAGGTGAAGCGAGATCGTTTATTGACATAACTTTCATTAGTAGTGATCTCATGAGGACTGGAATCAAGTGGGAAGTTAGCGAGAACTACACACACAGCGACCACCAAGCGCTGGAGCTACGCGGACCGAAGTCCATGCCGATCAGATCGATTGAAATTGTAGGGTGGAAGGTTAAGAATTTCGATGAGGAAATATTCACAACAATGCTGGATGAGGTGTTACGTGCAGCTCCGCTTGCGTAACCCTGTTTGGTTTGCTTTCGGTCCGGCGCTTGTCTGTGTTTGGAATCATTTTTTTTTTTTTGATTTTTCTTTCCCCTCTTTGACGATGCCGTTTGTTTGACTCGTTTGAGTTTTGTAATGTATTGGTTGAGCGTGCAATGTTGTTGGCCATCGCACGAGAGCAACATATACGAGTTGGTCTGGTAGAGAGAGAGTGGTTGTGTTTTGCTTTTGAATTCGGAAGGTGGGTGTGACTACTAGAACGGTGAAAGCTGGATATTCGCGACCGGGTGATGTTTTGATGGAGAAAGAAAAAGAGCAGTCAAGTTTGATGCGTTAATTAATTCAGTCAGTTGTACTTAAAAAAAAAAAAAAAAAAATTTAAAAAAATTAAATTGTAATACTGATAATATATTTAAAAAAAAAAATCATTTAATTTCTTTTGGTGAAGCCATTGTTTTTCTTTGGTGATATTTTTTTGTTTGTTTGTTTTGTTATTATTAATATATAAACAATAATTAGTATTAGAGAAAATTGTGTATATGTATGAACAATCAATAAATAAAAAATAAAAATAAAAATTTTTGATCAATGTAAATTTCAAAATTAATCAATGAATAAAAAAAAAATTAATAATAAATAAACTTTGTAACACGGTACAGTGTTGTGATCATTACATAAAAAATTGTAAATAAAAATAAAACTAAATAGATAAATATGGTCATATTGTATAATGTTGTGAGCTCTAAATAAAGTATTGTAAATGTGTATATTGTAATATTGTACACAGAATATGGTGATCATTAACTTGAACAATTGTTAATGAATAAAAACAAAAAAAATATATAAATATTGTAATGTTGTATAGTGTGGTGACCATTCAATAAAATATGGTAAATGAAAAGACGATTTTTGTTGTTTTTATTGTTGGAAAAAAAATAAAAAAATAAAACGTGGACATACTAGCATTGTTTGGAAAATTTGGTGGGCCGACCTTTTAGAAAAAAAAAAAATAACTGTCATATTGGTTTGCTGAAAGTGTTGTGACCTTGTGAAAAAAAAATATATATATATATTTATATATACATATAGAAACTAAACTCAGTTTAATCCTATTAGAAAACAAAATATGTACTATGTGAATTTTGCTCTATTGTCTGACATAGTTGGTGTACCTAAAAGACACCCAGGAAAAAAAAAAAACACCGACCTTGAGTGGTTTAGTTCTGTGGTAGAGTGAAATCCGTGTTAATAAACCAATAGAAAAAAAACAAAAAAAAGGAAATCTCGCGTTCTTGTGGATAAACTCAAAGTGAGAAAGCAAATATATATAACGGTGTGCTGTTACGATGATTGCGGATTGGGTAGTGGTTTTGCTTTGGCGGCTGCCTCGTCAACCAAGCAGAGCGGGCAGAGGTGTGTGAGTGGAATACAGCGTCGAGCGGGTATACAGGCTGTTCCAGATCAAGCGAGGTCGGATGAGATTCTCGTTGGTCGACCCTCAGGTATCGTCTCATATAAAAAAAAAAAAAAAAAAAACGCAAATAGAATTTTTTTTTTGTAATAACTAGAATATAGAGATTTTATCTTCTTTTGTAACGTAGATTTTTTTTTTTGTTTGAATTAAGAAAAAAATAAGAAAAAAAAAACATTTTTTGTGGGTACCTCTTGTTTATGTGAGCCAGGTTTTGCTGATCACGTCAGATGCGTTTTTTTTTTTTATTAATTTACTATATTTGTCCTATGCCAAATAACTTTACTTTTCAGCTTCACCGTTCTATGGTCACCTTATCCTTAAATTGTTTACATGTGTGCTCGTTCTTATCTTTTTTTTTTTCGTCAAACTAGTTCTGTTAAGAATGAGTGAGTAGAACAAGGGAAGAGGTCGCGATGGATTGGTGAGTGCTGGTTCTCTTGTAAATATGATCGATACCTAGTATCCCGGTCATACGAATGTCTTTTCGGTAAACAAAGCGGTTGTGTCCTTCCCTTCTTTTCATGGTTTAAGTTTTTTTTTCCTTGCGGTTATTCAAGCATTTCGCCAAGTCTGGAAAACCCCACGCCGACCCTGAGCTCCAGCCAGCTACATTTACCGCACCAGACCCCTGGCGTTATGTCTGTCAACGAAATCATAACGATTTCGTTACAGAGGTTTACCTGAAGGATGTAGCTAATACTAAAGCAACTCAATTTATGGACTGCGTGACTAGGGCCTGTAACGCAACAATGCCTAAACGGGTGATAGACAACCGTCATCCGCCGAACTTCTGGTGAAACGAGGATGTATGCAAGTTGCGTAGTAAATGCCATCGAGCTAGAAGACTATCGCAGCGCGCTAGGGGAAGAGAGACATTTGCCATGCTTCTGCGTCGGTATAACACGGCTCGATCTGAACTAAAGCTGGCTATCAAGAAGAGTAAGCGCCAAGTCTGGACAGATCTTTGTAACGAAGTGGAACAGGATCCCTGGAGTAGGCCATACAGAACAGTAATGTCGAGGTTGAAAATGACAAGTGCGCCTCCTCCGACATGCCCGATTATGATGCATGAGATCGTTTCCACATTGTTTCCAGAGCAAGTGGCGTTGGTGCTCAATGTGAACCGACCTATAGCACCCGAAGAGGTTCCAACCATTACGATGGAAGAGTTGATGACAGCTCTTAGGAAAGTTGGAAATAATAAGGCTCCTGGCTCAGACAACATTACCAACATCGCACTAAAATCAGCAGTTCGTGCTAAATCGGAGGAATTCCTGGACCTATTAAGCTCTTGTTTAAATGAAGGGATATTTCCTGAACGATGGAAAAAGCAGAAGTTAGTTCTACTTCCCAAAGAGAAAAGCCGATGGAAGTGCCATCCTCATATAGACCGATCTGCATGCAGGACACAGCTGGCAAGATACTAGAACGGATCATCTGTAATAGATTCGAGGAAGCGGTCGAGAGAGCTGGAAACCTAGCAAAGCACCAGTATGGCTTCAGGAAAGCGCGTTCGACGATAGATGCCATAAATTTAGTGGTCAATACCGCTAGCAATGCAATACGGGGTAAAAGATGGAAAGGAGGTAGCAAGAAATACTGCACCATTGTTACTTTGGACATCCAAAACGCTTTCATACCGCGACGTGGAGTTACATTATAATGGCATTAGAGGAATTTGGAGTGCCTAGCTACATTATAAAGATTGTGAGGAGCTATTTCCAAGATAGAATCCTAAGTTACAACACGGAAGTATGTATACGAGAGTATACAGTGACGGGAGGAGTTCCGCAAGGCTCAGTTTTGGGACCTTTACTGTGGAATATTATGTACGATGGGATCTTTTGACTACGGATGCCCGAAGAAGTGAAAGTGGTGGGCTTTGCAGATGATGTCGCAATAGTTGTTGTTGCAAAGTTCAAGGACGAGGCAGAACACACATGCAACGAAGCCATAGCCGTTATCCAGCGGTGGTTATCGAAGGTTGGACTTCAGTTAGCTGAACATAAAACCAAGGCAGTTCTAGTTACGAGCAGGAAGCAGCGGGAAACAATTACTATCCAGATGGGCAATTCTGAAATCTCTTCCAAACCTTGCATCAAATATTTAGGCATCACGATTGATGCAAAACTTTCATTCAAGGAGCATATTGAGTACGTCAGCGACAAATCAGCTATAGTAATTGCCGCTCTTTCACGTTTAATGCCGAATTTGGGGGGTCCTAGACAGAACCGTCGGAGATTGTTGACCAGTGTCGTCAAATCCATCTTATTGTACGGTTTTCATATTTGGGCAGATTCACTGAGAATCAAAGCCTATAGCCGAGACATAAATTCAGTATATCGGAGGTGTGTGCTACGAGTCATCTGTGGGTTCCGCACTATATCAGATGATGCGGCGTATGTGGTAGCGGGAATGACTCCAATTGCTCTTTTGACAAAGGAGCGACAACAAATATACCAACACGGAGTCCAAGGAACCAGGTCGATGACTAGAGAGGATCGTAATCTTGTGAGATCGGAAATAATTCAACAATGGAGTTCATCAGGAAAGGGTAGATGGACATACCGTCTCATTCCTTCGATTGGCGAGTGGTTAAGCCGACGACACGGAGAAGTTAACTTTTACTTGACGCAGTTGTTGACAGGACACGGTTGTTTTCGTGCATACTTGCACAGGTTCGGACACGATGATTCACCTGACTGCCCGAGCTGTACAGGTATACCGGAGGATGCGGATCATGTGTTATTCATATATCCGAGATTCGAAGAAAGAAGGAAAGTGCTTGAGAAGACGATGGGGCAACGGCCGACGCCGGAGAATACAATTGCACTAATGCTGGGTTCGACGGAGCACTGCTCTGCCGTTTGTAGTTTTGCAGCAGAGGTTCTGATTAAGCTGCGGTGTCTTGAGATTAGTCACCAATAGACCAATAGTGAAGAATTATGAATAATTAAATCTAAAGGTGCAATACTGCAAATCCCACCTTAACGGTGGTTCCGGGGGGGGGGGGCTTATGGCCGACGACGGGAGGTGTTTTTTAGTAAGTCAAATCTGACATAACCATATGTACGGGCATATAGTATGATAGATTTTGAATCTTTTTCACCTGACCACGTAAAACACACACACACACACACACACACACACACACACACACACACACACACACACACACACACACACACACACACACACACACACACACACACACACACACACACACACACACACACACACACACACACACACACACACACACACACACACACACACACACACACACACAGACACACACACAGACACACACACACACACACACACACATACACACACACACACAAACACACACACACACACACACACACACACACACACACACACACATACCACACACAAACCATGTAGAGTTTAAAGAAAAATCGTTTACCTGGAGTGGGGTAGATTACATTCGGCAGAGAATTTCCTTGATCAACACCGGAGCTAATTGCAAAAATTTTCGGTATTATTATTATTCATTAATCTTCGGTGCAATAGTCAATTCTATGTCTTTCGGAATTATTAGATAGAAAATGCACCACTTTCGAAAATTTTCGAAGATAAAAATGTGGATAGACTAAGAATAATTAAGCCATACAAGAATTTCTAGAGGTGTATTTATCAACGATATGATATGCCGACGGGCACCCAGACTATTATGTAAATCACAATGAATTTATGACATTTAAATTGTTTCTGTCTGATGATTTTAGATGAATCGAGTTTATAAAAATGCAATATAGCAAGAAGATGTTTTATTTATGTTATGTCTATTAAAAACACAATACTAATACTCGTAAGTTAATGTTTTATTTATTTTTGGGGCAGTTTTGCATTAATTTGTTGGTACAAACACAGCAACATTATTAAATTTAACTAATTTTATGAAACTTGGCTTAATTCATAATACTTTCTAAGTAAAAATTAATTAATCTTGCTCCTAATTCGTGTCCCAATTTTTTAAACAACCGTTCAATTATTTTTCCGATATTCTAGATTAGTTTGGGAATTTTTTGTAATTGACCTGAGCATTGAGTGCGAGTTTACGACCATTTTCTGATAAAAAATTTTCAACAGGCAACCAATCGACGTAGTCTATTTCGTAAATAAATTTCCCCTTCCGAATATATTCTTTTGTTTTTCATATAAAATCTATTGAATCTGCTGAAAAATTTTTATCAGAAAATTGTCGTAAACTCGCACTGAATAAACGATATTAACGCAAAACTGGTTTAAAAGTCAAAATAAATCAACATTTTTACAGCACACTTCTGCGAAAATAATAAAATTACCTAATCCCGTTAAAATTCCAATACTGCGTTTTCGATGCTCGAAAGCTAGGAGCGAGCAATTTTTGGAAGACAAAATAAAATAATTACAATTCAATTTTGATGTTTAAAATTTATTATCTTGACTAATCATGTTTTTCTTTCATTCTACAAATTGTCCTGTTTTTGATTGGCAAATGTTTTGCTTGCTAGCTAGTACGAGCATGTACCCCAGTTTTTGTCAAGTTATTAGAAATATGTTTCAACGAAATAATTTCGTTATATTCAAGAAGTTTTTTTACTGGTTCACTGGTGTGACCATACCCTTTGAAAACTGTTTTGCTTAAAGCTTTTGATGTTTCGAAAACAAAAGATTACAAAATTACAAAATTCGTAATATGTTAATCCATTATTTATTTCTTGTAGCCCTAAAAATTACAATTTGCAATCTTTTTCTTTTTGGTTTATTGGTTTGCTGCTTCTTGCGTGCTGATAATAGCTGACCAGCACAGAAAACGTGTCACTCTAAAAAAAAATTTTTTTTGAGGCGAATATCTTTTGAATCGCACTAGTTAGGTACATGAAACAAAAACCAAATTCAAGGCCATTCAAAACAATCTTAGAAAATATTACCATACCTTTACCTACTTTATCTAATCATGTAACTGAGTTTTTTTACTTATCACACAACATGTTTTATAACTCATTTTTCAAATGTGAACACGGCTTGAACCGCACTAGCTGAAAACATGAAACAAAAACCAAATTCTAGGTAATTCATAGCAATCTTATAAAATATTATCATACTAATTTTGTCTAATCATGTGGCTGATTGTTTTTACTTTTCCCTTTTGCTTCGTCAACTTTGCAGACGCAGATCAGAGTTTTTTCTCCTCTTATCGCTTCTTCTGATAGTACCACAAATGTTGAAAAAAAGCAACCTTTGTATATAAGTATAACAATTTTTTATTGGATTTTTAATTCGTTTTATACCTTAGAGGATGGGAGCTGCCGCCTCCAAACCCCCGCTTTTCCAGAATTTATACAATTCTTCCTGTTGTATACCAATTAAAATTCAAAGTATTCCTCACAACATAAAGCGATTAAATTTGTGGCGAAACATTTATACGCGATATTTTTGCAGTGAGAATTTTTGTTTGCGATGATAGTGGCATGCGAGAAACATTTGACTTTATATTTCATCGTACATTTTTTTGTCTGCGAAATACTTATGCTGTCATATTTTTGATAGATGTATTGCGACAAAAGTACTTCCATTTTTTTCGAAAATGAGGTAGGTTTACGTAAATTACTTACGAAAACACTAAAAAAATTGTTAGAACACCCCATTTAATTTTTGTTAACTACGACATACTACAAGCTTTCTTGCCATCCAAAATAACCTTTCAAAAATTTTTATATTTAAAAATCTTGCTTGTTGGGATGTCCTTTTTGAAATTTTTTTCTATGTTAAATCGAGGGTATTATTATTATTATTATTGAAGATGTGGGCGTTTAGCCACCTCGCACTGCGACCTAAAAGATCTTTTGTGATTTGACCTTGCTAAATAATCCGTCCAGTCAATATGCAGGCTCTTAATGAACCTGATAATACTGCCGGCTGGTAAGTGATACATACTATCTGGGCTTATTGCTCACCCTCCTAGATGTTTACTGCAGAATGTATGTAGTTCTGCTAGAAAGAAGATAGCATTGGTACCCTAGGACTTCGGGAGGGCTGTCCCACTCCCGTATATTTGTACCCCTGCCCCGTCCTCCGGTTTGATTTTACTCTTACGAGTTGCTGGGAATGGAACGTCGCCTATAGGCCACCCAGCAATACTACAGGAAGGCTAAATAAAACTGGAGGGTGGCTGGTATCCAGAGTCCACATACTTCTTAATTGTCCGTCAAATCAATTATCTGGCTCTTAATGGACCTAATAATACTGCCAGCCGGTACGTGATACATCCTATCTGGGCTTATTTCTCTCCTTCCTGTATGTTTACTACAGCATCTAGTTCTGCTAGCAAGACGCTAGCATTGGAACCCAAGGAATTCGAGAGGGCTGTCACACTCCCGTTTATTCCATCCCTTGTCCCATCTTCCGTTTGATTTTACTCTTACGAGTTGCTGGGAATAGAAGGCTAAATAAAACTGGAGAGTGCCTGGTATCCAGAGTCCGCATACTTGACGGGACTGATTAACCTATCACCTATTCATTCATCGGCATATGCTGTTCCAGTTAAGATTAGGGTTTTTAACCTGTGTCAAATGGCCAAAAATGTGCCAAATGGCATCAGTTACCAGTGGTTGCCACGAGGAGGCAGCACGTACACTTGCGAATTGTGACAATTTAGAAAATTTAGTAGAGCTCAACGGATCGTGTAAAGCATTAAATCTATCAACATATTTCTCTAGTTAAGCTCTACGGATCCTATTTACATGAAATAACAACTCTCCCAAAATATTTCTCTAGGATTTCCTATTAAAAGGTCTCATGTGAAGATGCATCTTCGTCAGGCGCCTCCGCATCTCAAGAGCGTAGCCGTACTTTGTGTTTTTAGTTAAATCTACAATGGACATAAGGATTTTATTCAGGTAAAAAAGCTTCTATTCTGATTAAACAAGATGTTCCCTAATATTTTAAAGCATAGATATATGTAGTTCTACGTTTAATGGTCGTGTCCCACAACCTGCCGCATTTTTATATTGTTTGAGGGCTTTTTGCCAGATACTTAAATACAACGCTTTGATTTCATTTTATAACATTAAAAAATATGGTTTTGCAGCCTTGTATTTTAGCTAGTGCTAGTAAGTAACACGTAACGTTTGCGTTTTTATTTTTAAAAGTTGTTATAGTGGAAAGATGAATATCCTATACCTTCATACGTTAGAAAGTGATAAAAGTTTCCAAATAAAAAAAAAATTATTACAACAGAAATTTCTTTCTTGTCCGGAGGGGTCTAACCCAGAATCACAATCTTCAATATGATCTCTTGATATTAATTCATCATGAAATATGACATTTCAACCGAGACCTATTTCCTATATGCCATAATTACATATAAATATTTGGGAAAGCCACAAGCATGAAGTTAATTGACTGGAAAAAAGAGATAATGTAATTGTGATACTCACTCTGAAACCATAATTTCAAGTTTGAATAAAGAATCAATTTCACTTCAATTTATAACAATTTGCCAAGAATTTCCTTTTAAATAACAAAAGAATAAAAATTATCATAAAAATCGATATTTATTTATTAATACTGGAATTATGTTTTAGAAAATAAATTTCTTACGAGATTCAGTAAAATTTGAATCTTTATCCATAATTTGATTTTTTATGATCTCAAGAACATTTTTATATTCAAAATCATCGTAATAAGAATTACATCTTTATGTTATTTTATTAAGATAATTTCTTCTTTCTCGTCAACCCCTTCCCCCTACCGCATTATTCTTGCTGTTGTAACGTCCTTTTGTTTGCAAGAAGGGCATTGATATATAGGATGTCGTCAGGGTAAAACGCTTCAATCGTACATAACAACATATAATATAAACATCAGCAAATTTTATCCACTGCAATTGCAGTATCTCGTAGCTTTCTAGTGGGATTCCACTGCAATTACAGTATTTTATTCTGCTCGTTGTTTTTGCTATTTTGCTTTGTATTGTAAAATTATCTCTTCTCATTATTTTAGATTATGCTCTCTTTAATATCATAATATGGTAGTTACACTGTCTCGCTTTAGTATTAGCAGAGAATAAAACAATATAGAATTGTATAGATAATTTTGTTGCACTCTAGCAAAATAACGGCACAACTGCAAATGCAGTAGCATTTCCATACAAAACACATTAGAGTAAA
Source organism: Tipula vernalis (assembly GCA_958295665.1). NCBI lineage: Eukaryota > Metazoa > Arthropoda > Insecta > Diptera > Tipulidae > Tipula > Tipula vernalis. Next base: position 266,134,697 of record OY282558.1, on the reverse strand, counting down.
AAAAAAGTGTTACGCGCAGCAGACTTCAATTATCAATTTTTTTTGTTTTTAAACGGATAGCTACGAAGAAAAACAGAAGCGGTTATTGGCTCTATTTGAGGAAATGGACAGCGGTGAAGAAGAAGAAATTAACTTCTCGCCAGATAATAGTGTCGATGATCAAGAATACTTGAATAATGATAGTGATAATGACGGTAATAGTAGCGATTATGATAGTGAGTGTGAGTTGGATGAAGATGAAGACATAACAGATCAGGATGTTACACTTGAAGAACAAAATAATCAGCAGGAACAGAATATTATTGAAAAACTTTGGAGTTAAAAGTTTCAATTACTATGTGAATTGCGGGAGGAGGAAATAGCATCTAAAATAATTCACGGTGTCTTGTTAAAGTTCGTATTTTGTAATGATGTACACGTGTTCGGCACTCCACGCGGAAGGGTTAATTATTAATGCTATTAATGTATACGGTGAAAGACTTTGCAATGGAGGTCACAAAACTCGATATTCGAGATCAGCATAATTCAAACCAACCAATTCAACGGAGATTTTAAAATTTATTGGCCTTTATCTTTTACAAGGCCAACTGAAATCAGTTGCAATTCGACACCTTTTCTCAAGACATCCTTTATATCACCACCCGGTTTCACAAATAAATTCACTTGTAAAACTATTTAATGATTAATGGCAGGAAGCAAATAGGCCGGGCCAAAATCTTCCGTTGGATGAGTCTTTGCTACTTTGTCAGACTACATTTCACATTATAAATCCTTCAAATTTCAAGCTTAATTCGTTGGTTTTACGTTTGGTGAATCCATACTTAGGAAAAGGATATACATTGTTTATGGACAATTTTTTTAACAGTGTGACGTTGTCCAGCATTATGCTAATCCATAAAACACACACTTGTGGTACACTCCAAGAAAATGAGGCGTTTACGTGTCAAAGTCGAAGGACAAAAGAGAAGTCATTAGTATAAAGACGGCATTTCATCCAGCAATGGTAACGACGACAAATAGTTACGGTAAAGAAAGGCAAAAGCCACTAGAAATTAAAATGTATAACCAAAATATGTCTGGCGCCGACAGGGTAGACCAGGCATGGTAGGAAACCCATAAGGTGGTACAAAAAAATTTTATTTCATTTAATAGACTTAACCGTTTTTGATTCCTATTTTATGTATAAAAAAAATTTTCCGAAAATAACCTACCTGCAATTTCGAGATTCAGTGATATGTTCACTTCTTAACGTTCAGAATATTAGCCGAAGACTCAATCTTCAAAATCCGCAAAACAGAATGAACAATTCAACAATGCCACAACAAACTACCTCTACGTCCAGCCAGCATTCTTTAGAGAAAAGTCCATTCGCCAAAATTTGGAAAAGGAAAATCTATTTTCGGGATTGAAAATGTTGCAAACAAATAAAAAGTGGAAGCAACTGCATACCAGTGCAAACAATGTCCAGATAAACCATGTTTATGTTTGCAGTGTTTCGAAACGTGGCACAAATCAAACACTTTGGTTCCAAACCAGACTAATTAGGAATTATTTCCATTTTTTTAAAGTAGTTTATTAGAACTCTTTTAAATAAAAGAAATAGAATTTTAAGATATACGAGTATTGTTTGTAATTTATAATTTAATAAACGATTGAAATAATTATGATTTTTAGTACTGCTAACGCAGAATTGGCTTTTTCATGTATGCAACTTCCACACAATTGGGTCAACCACTGCAATTGCACTATCACTGCTGTAACAGAAGTGTCCAATAGATGATATTATGTTTTATTGTGGGCTAATACTGCTTTAGCAGTGCTGTTAGTATGGGATTAAGTTAGCAAAAAAAAGTTAAACCAAAATCGATTTAATACCGAGACGTCTCGTGAACATTTATTTTCAAAAAATAAAAAAACAACAATTTATCTTCTTACTCTCTTTAAATCAGACTCTCTGCTGTTAATTTCTACTTACTACGTTATTTACTACCATAAATTTGTTTTTGATTTGCGCTTGACTTTGAATTGAGTTTGCTCTACGAGTATAAAGAATACAAAAAACAAACCTAACAAAAATTCGAATTTCTCACTACATACTTTTATTTGTACTTATTTTTTGTATTTACAATTTTTATGTGTGAGTACATACAAACAAAATGTGTGATTGTTTGCAACAAATAAATAAAAAACATTATGCTAGATATATAGAAAATAAACGCTTCTCGCATAGTTTTCTCATAAATTTATGTTATTGGTTTTGAATTTTTTAACCTTTATCTAACCTTTTACCGGCTGAATAAAAAAACTACATATTTCGGCTGGTTAGTACGTTCATATGTTTTATACGAAAATAAAGCGAATTTATTTTTCTTGTGCCAAGCCGGTAATATACATATGTTTATGATACTTACTAAATGTGGCATTCTACATTGATTTTTAGATGAAATTTTGGAATATGGCCAAGTATGATGGAACTTGTCTATGAAATTTGACACGTGCGATAGAAATACGATTTTAAAATGATGTTAGAAGAAGTTCTGGAATACGGTCAACTAGAAAGGAATTCGGTTATTTTTCAACCGATTATGATGAAATTTTACTTGTACGATGGAAATGGGATCTTCAAAAGATTTGTAGATGAAGTTCTAGAATATGACCAAGTATAATGGAGCTTATGTCTATTTCTCAATAAGATTCTAAAATGATTTTTGGGAGAAGTTCTAGAATATGGCCAAGTGTGATGAAACTTTCCTATTTCTCAACCGATTATGATGAAATTTAACATGTGCGTTGGAAATGGGATTCCAAAATGATTTCTGGATGAAGTTCTGGAATACGGCCAAGTATGATGGAACTTGCCTATTTCTCAACCAATCATGATGAAATTCGACTTGTGCATTGGAAATGTAATTCTAAAATGATTTTTGGATGAAGTTCTGACATATGACCAGTATAATATGGCCAAGTATGATGGAACACGCGTATTCGGTTTGTATATAATGGGAAATTGAACCTTCAAATGATGATTGTATGAAGTTCTGGAATATGGCCAAGTAGGATCTCTTGGCTATTTCTAAACGGATTTTGGTGAAATTCTATATTGATAGTTAGATAAAGTTCTGGAATGTGGCCAGTTAGGAAGGAACTCGGTTATTTCCCAACTGATTATGATGAAATTCTACTTGTACGACGGAAATGGGATAATCAAATGAATTTTAGATGAAGTTCTGGAATATGGCGAAGTAGGATGGAACTTGGCTACTTCTTAATAATATTGTATTATATAATTCAGGAAGAATAAAATAGAGAACTTGCTAGAACAATCGAGTTTATTAGTGAAGGCTCATTTTATATTTCCGGGATCAAAAGAGGAGATATAAAAGAAACAAAAATTCAACCGCTCAATATTGATGCTTACAGAGCGTTAGTTAAACATTTTGACCAAGTTGGTAAACGTTACTACACGTATCAACTAAAGAGCCAAAAAGATTGGTTGTTGTGTTAAAAGGAATAGAGAGTTACGTGGATGCAAACGAAATTCAAGCTGCTCTCGCTGAAAAAGGTTTCCAGTGCAAGACTATTACCAATATTTTTAATCGGGAGAAGGTTCCTCAACCATTGTTTCGTCTGGAATTAGAACCAGACAATAAAAAGGTTAAAGGCAACCATGCAATATTTGACCTAAAATATCTACTGCACAGAAGGGTTACCATCGAGGAACCCAGGAAAAGTAATGGGCCGGTAGAGTGCGTTAAGTGCCAAGAATATGGGCACACTAGAGCATATGTATTGCACTTTGAACGATGTTTGTGTTATATCTGGTGAACTGCATAATTCAAAGGTTTGCAATAAAGCAAAAAAGGAAGCATCAGTGTGAAAATGCAGCAACTGCGATGGAAATCACACAGCTAATTATTGAGGGTGGCCAATTTATCTAGAATTGAAAAGGAGAATCAATTCAAAGCAGCGAGCAGAACAACGAATCCTTAATCTCATTCTTCAGCTAAAAAAGAAGCACGACCAGAAATTCTAAACACAAACGCTCAAAATGGAAAACAATACGCAAATGTAAACGGCAGCGTGCACCAAGGGGTTTCATACGCAAGTGTTCTAAAAGATGCCGCTCCTAAAGTTCAAGCAAGTGAAGAGGGAAACATCTCAACAGCTTTAAATAAATTGACTAATATGATGCAAAGCTTCATGGCGATTATGGAGAGAACCATGGATCTAATGATGCAGAATATGAGCACGCTGATGCAGATAGTCGTAAAAAGCCAGAAATGACCATCATCAATACGCTTCACCAAAAATAGCTATTTCATAATTAATTGGTACTCTATTTATGACACCAAGCACCCAGATGGTAAAGCACATGGAGGCACTGCTTTATTGATTAAGCGAAGATTAAAACACTACGAACTTACGAAATATGAGAAAGAACATATACAATCAACGAGCATCTGTCTGCACGAGTGGTCTGGAAACTGCGTCATATCGGCAGTGTACTGCCCTCCAAAACTTGCTATAAAAAAACTCCAGTTCTTGGATTATTTCAGCCAGCTGGGTAATAAATTTCTTGCGGTGATTACAACGCTAAACATACTCATTGGGGTTCCAGATTAACATCGCCGAAAGACAACAACTTTATAATGCTATAGAGGAACAGTCCCTGGATTATTTATCTGCCGGTAACCCAACTTACTGCCCCACGGATAAAAAGAAAATTCCTGATCTAATTGACTTTCGTGTAACTAAGAGCATTCCACGTACATACACTAAGGCCACTGATTGCTATGATCTGTCTTCTGATCAGTCACCGGTAATAGTAACATTGAGTACTGATGTCCTAAGGAATGAAATACCGAACCGTCTTACAAACAAGAAAACTAATTGGGATCAATATACGAGGCTAGTCGAACAAAAGTGTCTACTTAATATTCCTCTGATCACACCAGCTGATATTGATGCGGCGGCAGAAAATCTAAAAGATGTCATGACATTATCTGCTAAAAGGGCTACACCCGGCATAAGTAATTCGGAAAAAGTTAATAAACTGTCACATAATATACAGGAACTAATCCTGGAAAAGCGAAAAATTCGCCGTCAATGGAAGCAAACAAAATCACCGTTATTGAAATGGAAATTAAATCGAGCTATTAAGGCTCTAAGATTTGCTTTGAGGGAAGAAGAAAACCAACGCGTAAAGAACTACTTAATTGATCTCTCGGCAACCGAGAGGACAGATTATTCTTTGTGGAAGGCAACAAAAAATTTAAAAAGGCCAACAAATTCGAATCCACCGATTAGACTACCAACTGGAAATTGGGCGAGAAGTGATGAAGAAAAAGTCAATGCTTTTCAACGGATGATTATCCTACAAACATATAAAGTATAACTGGAAGAAAGTTAAGAATACAATTAAAAATTGCATAAGCCCGAAAAAGGCACCAGGACATGATCTCATTACTGGAAAAATGATAAGGGGATTGCCAGATAAATGCATAAAACTAATAACATTTGTATTCAACGCGATCATGCGAACCAGTTATATTCCTTAGAAATGGAAGATATCTTTAATCACAATGATTCATAAGCCAGGGAAAAATGAAACGCAAATCTCATCATATCGTCCCATAGGCATGCTGCCCACAATCTCAAAGCTATTTGAAAAAATGTTATTAACGAAATTGAAACCATCAATTTGGGTTCCGAAACCAACATGATACTAAAGAGCAAGTACACAGAATTGTAAATGCATTCAAAATCACCTTCGAAGAAAATAAATATTGTGCTGCTGCCTTTTTGGATATCGCCCAAGCTTTCGATAAAGTTTGGCACGATGGACTAATTTACAAAATTAAAGAGCTTCTACCGAAGAAATTTCACTCAGTTTTGGGAAACTATCTTCTTCAAAGGCAATACACCGTGAAATTAAACGATAAAAATATTCCTCAACAGACGAAGGTAAAATACTTAGGTTTGCATCTGGATAGAAGGTTAACGTGGAAAAATATCATATTGAAACAAAGCGCAACCAAATAAAAATTACATTTTCCAAAATGTATTGGCTGATGGGAAGAAAATCTCAGTTGTCATTAGCCAATAAACTTTTACTTTACAAAGCGATAATCAAACGCATATGGACATATGGTATTCAGTTATGGGGATCCACCAGCGCTTTAAACAGAGAACTCCTGCAACGAACCCAAACGAAAATACTTCGCAGTATTACCAATGCTCCTTGGTACATTCGAAATAGTAATGAACATCACGACCTTGGGATCAAAACCGTTAAAGAAACTATTAAAGAATTCAGTTCGAAATATTACTCAAAACCAGAAGCACATCCCAACGAATTGGCCAGGGAGATACTAAAACAGCCGCGATTTAGACGTCTGAGAAGAACAGATCCACTCGAACTGACGAACCTATGAACCTGTACATTTAATTCGATTTATACATATAACTATAGTCTAAATTTATTAAATTGTGAGCACTAACAATAAGTCTGTGGCAAATATATAAAAGGTGATAACTGAAATATCAGCTTTTTAACTTTATTAAATTTTCGGAATGTACAATATTTGTTCGATGTTACCTCAAATTTTCACTTTTCTAGGTGCACTATTTTATCAATTATTAAACCTTTTAAAAGGTACTAACTCCAAAAATTAACAATCACATTTATGGAAAAGGGGATAGTTCGATTAAATTGAATTAAAAAGAAACTAATAGAAAATTACGCTACTTTCCAAAATTTGTATAATGAGTTAATTCGTTTTTAACCCGTTTGATCATTAGTTAATATAGGATATTATTTTTTGAATAAATATAGAAAACGGGACAACTATAGTACTCATTTTTTATTAATTGTGTATAGTGACTAATTCCTAGAATAACACAAATTATCACATTTTAAAATATTGCTCTATAAATCGAAATTATGTCATACAAAATAATAAAAAGGAGCTTTCTCTAGTTAACCCGTTCTCCATTTTTACAAACGAAATAAATTATGGATTAAGTTTAATTATACCATTACATTCATTGTTCAAAATCAATATAATCTAGATAACCTTTTGCACCAAGTTCACAAAATCTGCAGTACAAGCAAAGTATTATAATGATAACGCAAGAAACACTGATGACTGTTATTTTAACTAATATAGCATGCATAGCATAAATAGAAGCTTATTGTTTCGTAGAAAATTTTTCTGCATTCTACAGTTATTTGTATAAGAAATTGTGGTTAGAACAAATCTAAAAAGACATAATTTTATTAGTTTTTATATCTCGTGAAATGACCAATTTTGAGCGTACATTACATCCTCCGGAAAACAAATAGAAAACCGGCAATGCATTCCATTGACTGAATGCAAGAAAAAATGCCAGTTAAAAATAAAATACGACGACCAAAAGAAAATTTTTGATGAGTACTGAAAACTAGGTAAGCTTTCTAATTACGAATATTACTATAATAATAGCGTTAAAAAAGGCCTGTTAAGCGTTGATTTACTTTAGACACTTTTTAGTTATTATAACTAAAAGTATCATAGCGCCATTTTTATATATGCCTGGTTGGATACCTATACACTTTTATTAAAATAAAATTTAAATTTTTGGGAATTATGATATGAGATCGGCTTATATATGTGATTTAATCGAACTCGAGCCAACAAAATGCCGAAAAACTATTTGCAAAACACCTCGCTGATATTCAGCCAAATTCTTTTTAAAAAATTGCGGCAGTCGTTTTGAAGTGTGCAAAAAATGTTTATTAGATACATTTGGTGAAACGCGTAAATTCATTGATATAGCTTGTGATAAATTATACAAATGCCCCGGAGCTACACCGGAAAAAGATAGGCGTGGAACGGCATCTAAATTTCATAAAACACTTCCAAAAGAAACAACGGATGGAATTTACAAACACCAACAGTTTCCCAGCATACACTTCTCACTATTCACGTCGGCATAGTAGCAAACGCTATTTGTCAACTGGGCTAAATTTAATCATAATGTATGAACTGTATTCTAAGGAATACACTAACCCCGCTTCCATTTTTAAGTACTCCGAAATTTTTAAGTCCCTTAATCTAAAATTTAAACAACCAAGCTTAGACGCTTGTAATTATTGTGAAACTATCCATCAAAAAATGAAACTAGCCACAGAAAACAAAGTTGAATTATTAAAGCAGCAAAAAGAACATCATGCTTTGGCCGATTTAGCATACACCGCAAAGAACCAGGACAAAGAAAAATGCAAACAAAACTCAGAAATATCAAGAATGTTCACTTTTGATTTGCAAAAGTGTCTACCGACACCTCGGCTAAGTACAAGCGTTTCTTTTTATAAACGTTCATTATGGACATTTAATTTAACTGTGCATGACGGGGCATCAAACCAACCTTTAAATTATATTTGGCATGAAGGCATAGCAATCGCGGGGGAAATGAAATTGCCTCATGTCTGTATACGCATTTGAAATTGTTACCGCAATCAGTCCAACACATCATATTTTATAGTGACAATTGCGTGGGACAAAATAAAAACACTTTTATTTCAGCTATATTTTTATAGTTTTTGCAATCTGAAGAAGTCTAGTGTCCCGACAATCGATCACAAATTTTTAATTGTAGGTCACACCCATATGGAATGTGATGTGGTTCATGCTACAATTGAAAAACAATTAAAAAAAAATCCATCGACATGATTATTCACAATTTATTCGTACTATACGATCGACCAGACAATATAAAGTGATTGACATGGTCCAAAATGATTTTTTGAATTTCAATGATTTAGTAAAAAAAAATATACATGGCGTACTAAAGATGTTGCTGGGAATCCTTTTGTTTGGTCTAAAGTGCGCTGGCTTAGGTATACCAAACAATACGGAATTATAGAATATAAAAACTCTTTGGCCGAAGATGAACCATTTAAAATTCATAGTATAAAACGACGAGGAATTTCTCCTATTTCAAGAACCGATTTAAATATGGCTTACCGGGGACCAAATCCTATAAATTCAAAAAAGAAAAAAGATATAATGGATTTATTACCAATAATATCGCCACAATACCACGATTTTTACAAAAATCTTAAAACTGACCTTGATAGTGAGGATGATCTGGATCCAGATTTGGATATTTTGGATGAAATCAATGAATAGTAATAGTTTTCAATTTTGTGTTATAATTTTAAACAATGTATGTATTTCAATTTTACTTTAATGATTTTTTTTCTTTTCACAAAAAAACATTTTGTAAATAATTAATTTCTAATTAAATATTTATAATAATTTAAAGCATGTACCTATCAACATAATACTTGATTATTTTATTAAAGGTGATAATTTAACTTTCAGATAAAACAGAACTATTTGAAGAAGGGAGCAATTGTTGTTAGATTAACACACATATAATTTTATAAATTTTTAAATTGAGTTAAATGGACTTGTATCTAATCAGAGACACTTACTAAATATTTAAAAGTACTTATTACTGATATTGTTGCGAAATTGTGCACGAAATTAGTGGTTTAATTTAGCTGACCTCTTGGCTGCACAATAAAGGACCAATTGGTGGTAATTAGATTATTTAATGTTAAGAATTGTGTTTCACAGAAAGAAAATATGTTTAAATCGTTCTACTGAAAAGTAGTAAAAACCCAGTTATCACTTTTTATATATTTGCCACAGAAGTATTAACATTGGTTAAGACTTAAAATATGTAATAATTTTTAGCTTAAGATTTGATTACTTCTTGTGAGTTTCTTATGTAGAAAGATTCAAGAATAAAGCCATTGGCAACAAAAAAATTTATTTTTTTTAAATATTGTTTATTTAATCCAATATATTTTTTGTCTGCCATTTACAATATTGTCTTAAAAGAATTAAAATTGTAAAATCTAATATTTTACAACTATGTTGATAGCAAGGATTATTCTTACTGAAACAAGATTTCCACAATTCATTTCCATTTGTTCGCTCGTAATTTTTGTAAAACAGAAAATGTTCACTTTTCAATTGTATTGTATTGTTTGATTACACTAAATTATTAGTAGATGAAGGGCAGTTATTATTTTTTAAATTTTTGTGTGCTTTATATCCAAAAAAATATCTAATAGAAGCAACATCAAAAGTTTCCTCATATTTAAATTCTGTGTCCATAACAACCAAATCTACCTCGCCATTGGTAGAATTTGCCATATTATTCTGATGAGCAATTACATCGTTATTAGTACTATCAGCTTCAAAAGACGTAAATAATGAACTACTTGACAGCAACAATTCATCATTATCATTTTCATAATTTGCCAAGGAAGAGCTGTCTATAAAATTCATAGGCAGCACTTTTGAAATAGTGTTGGAAAATTCATATACTGAAGGATTATGGTTATTCCTACCTCTCTGCCTGATAGTAGAAAAAAAAATTCTAGCGGGTCCTGATTAAGACGTGAAGTTAAAATAACATCGGAGTTGTAATTTTCCTCTTGAATATACTCTAATAATGATAAAATACCTCTAAAGGTTTGTATTAAGCCATTGAAACAATACATCGTTTTTTAAGGATTTGGTTAAATTTTGTCAAGATAGTCTAACATAAAATTTAAATTGTCATTAACAGCAATATTTTGCTCCAGTGTGGTTTTTTGAGGGTTTGAATCGTAAAGTAATTTACTGTTTAAATTGTCGAATAATCGATCGATCGGTGCTGCATTTGTTTTAGCTTCACTCGCTCTCAAAGTCGTGTATGCCAGCTGCTACACTTTTACTAAATATTTGTGTGGCATATTTTACTCTAATTTTTTTGGAAAGTATTTGGATAAATTTGTTGTACTGTTGATTTTTGGAACACACAATTTAGTCGTTCTGAATTTCTCGCCTTCAAATGTTTCCATTGGTACTTTCCAAGTAGCAGTTCCATCAGGAGTTTCTAAATTGGTGGTTAGTAAATTATTTCTGATCGATTTAACCAAATGGGGTGTATTAAGCAAACGGAAGCATTTATGGTTATTTGGACTTTGATCACACATCACCGCTAAAATTTTGGAACCAATATTGAATAATGATTTAATGGTTTCCATTAAAACTTGTTTGATAATTTCACCATCCATATATTTTTCAGTTACGTGGTACGCAACTGCTTATTTATACTGCCTAAATAGTCCCCAAATCATAAAAACATTAATGTATCGTGCAATTGTCGAGTATCTGCTTTTATTTATCTGTGAATATCCGTCAATTACGTCATTGACCTGATCATATTCTAAATCAGGCCGAATAGATATTTCATCAAACATTGGCACTATCCATTTGTCTGAGTTTGTCATCTCTGATAATTATTCTTTAAGACACCTGAGTACAAAATGATTTAAATCGGGTTTCAAATTTTTCAATAAAGTCCAACGGCATAACAAGGATTTCGATGGTAAATGTAATTTTAAATTTTCTCTGAGAAAATTATAACAACTAGGTGACTCAAAATAAATTTTTGTGCTATGTTTTTCTGTTCTAACGGATATTGGTTTGATATATTAATCAGAATTTTTATAAATTCTTTGGATTCTAAACTTATTAGAGGTAGTTAATCAATGCTGGCAATCAGCACAGTTTTAGATAAAGGTACTACTACCTTCACATTTTTCTAACTGTTTTTTAATCGTTTCTTAACATTTGATATTTTCCTACTCAAATTATTAACGCTATGTTTGAGGAGCTCAATTTTTTCGACGCATTATCATACTTTTGTTTATAATAATATGAATTTTTTATATGAGTTTCACAACTAATACAAGTGCTTCGTTGTCATTTTGAAGTGTTGATTTCATATCATTACATCCCTCATTTGAAAATTCTAAAGATATATTTTCATTTGGAGGTGTATTTTTATTTTTATATGTTCTAAGATTTTCATAACCGAGCAAACGGCGCAGTGGTTTAAGCTGCGGCGTTTGGATCGGGAGATACCGGGTTCGAATCCCGATAGGGGTGGGATGCAATAGGGATTTTTCATCATCTGATTACGATCGGTGATAACGATGAACACATCTATGACCCCCTGTTGAGAGTGCAGAATCCATGGGCCGACCCACCTTTCATGTCAGCACTATAGGTTGGCATGAAGCAATGCAATGTGCAGGTGGTTTATACAAAGCGGGTCTATAGCCGTCTATAGCCGTACGTCCTCGATTTGGCTACTACTGCGTAAAGGAGGACGGTAAAATTAACTGCGAAAGAGTTGGGAGTGCCTTGAGCCCCAGAAAAGATTGCATAGATTAAAAAAAAAAAAAAGACTCATATTTTAACAGAGTTTTGTGATCAACCTTAAAATCCGGATAGGTCAAATAAAATTTGGGAATAGAATTTCGCTTCAATCTCCGCTTTCCTATAGAATTTGGATTAAAATGTTTGTTACAGATTTGCAATCGTTTAGGCATTTTTCATTCACATAATCCACATTTATTTACCCAGGTATCAAACATTATTTTGTCCGCGCCACGTGAATACTTAATTGTCCTATGCGCCATTTGGTGAAAGGTTCAAAAATCGATTTTTAAAGTTTGATTCAAATTCTGTTTATATTGGGTGTACAATTTTTAGTTTTTTTTTGTTTTATAAGTAGGTTGATTATTTCTGTGTTCAAAACTATTTAATAAATCCCGTTAGGCTTAACTATTAAAGAAAAAAATTAATAATTATAAAAATTTACCAATTTGGATATAGGACACATCCCATATATTTGTAAAACACAATTTTTTTTTCATCTTTTTTCTTTGGGATATAGGACACAAAATACGATACTGAAATAATTTCAAAATAATTATAATTAAAAACGAAATTACGGATTCAAAAATATATATTTCATTTATGTATTATAAAAACTAGAAATATATTATACATATTTAATATAATATATAAAAAAATCACAAAAATAAATAATAACAAAAATAATTCATTGTTTATAACAAAAAAATATACATTATTGCAAGACGTCTATGGTAACAAAATCAGTCTTAAAAAAGGTTTGCTGCTATTCTAGCTTACGGAAATTTAAAAATTGCTTTGTAAAAGTTTACGTCTTCAATTATTGGTATAAACGGAATCATCGATTGAGTATCTTTAATTTTTTCTTTTGAAATATTTCCAGGCACATTAAGAATTGACACAGTGGGTAACCTTTTCAAATGTTCACTTTTTGTTCTGCGATTGCCTTGAACCATCAGTGTAATTGATAAGTATTCCTCATTTTCGTTATAATTTGTTTTTATTTTAACAACATAATTTATTTGTTTTTCGTAACAAAGTTCAGTCGCCAATTTGAATTTTACGCTTGAAAAATTAAGCTCAAGGCTTGCTTTGTTGTAGTTAAAAAAATCGGTAGATTTCATTTGCATTAATTTTAACTTTACTTTATCATAATTCATTGCTGTTAAATGTCTTAAGAGAGACACAGGGCTATAATAATCTATGTGTTTCAAATGCCGTTCTATTACGCTGTGTACTGCATCTACTTCTATCACTCGCGAATGCCCCGGAACCGAATATCGCTGAATAATTCTGATTATTTGATCGTTGGCTTCACAAAATTTAAGTAAGGCAAAAGATGTAATTCGGTTGCGATTTTGTGGAACACACGAATCCGACCACAAAATAATTGAAGTAACTGTGGGATTATCCTTTAGTACCGCGTTTAAAATTTTAATTAATGCACTGGCAATATCGTTGCCAGTCCTACCACTTTGGCTTTAATACCATATTGAACAATAAGTAGTGCTGTTGAGATGGCAATAACCAGTTAGATTGTATAAATTAAGTTTTCTTTTGTAGAAAAAGTTTGATGCATTCCCTTTTGGTAACGTAAATACATTTTCCAAATCATAGCATACGAGTGCCACAGTTTGATCTTGCTGCACCATTTCCTTGTCTCGCTTTTTTTGTTCTTTAGCACTTTGATTTAATGCTTTGTGTATCTCGTGGGCATCGGTCTCTTTGCTGCTCGGTCCTGCTAAGCTTTCATATTTGCAGCATGTATCACATTTGTCTTTTTTTGGAATATAAAACGACAGATTATATTCCGTGTTGAAATTTTTTCTGTATATATGGTATTTTGGTTCAATAAATCCTGTTTCTTGTGTGTATAATTTATACATTTTCTGAATCGATAGCCCAGCCTCTAAGTATTGCCTTTGAGTATTAGCTCTTATGTAGTGAGAATCGATACATGGAAAAGATTCTATGTGTCGTCTTACTTTTTTAAGAAGGTCTTCGTTAATCGTTTTCTTTACATGTTTTCCTTTTTTGCTTGGTTTTGGTATGCCAGTATCCGCATCAAAATTATTCTTAAAAAAATAGTAGACGCTTCTCTGTGATACAGACAATGTGGCCAAAAAAAATGAATGACAGACTCTCAGTAGTTGTTTGCCTTGTGGTAAAAAATAATAAAAAATGTGGTGTTTTCTTGAATTTTCTGCTGTTGTACGCTTCCTTTTAGCATTAGCTCTGATAACAAACTTAGCGTAAAAGGTTTTTTTTTCCAAATCATTTAATACCCAGAAATTGGAGTGGATTTGTTTTCTACACGACTAAGTAAAAAATGATGTACAGCTATGCTGACAAGATTTGTCACATTTTGCCGGTAGAACTGCTTTTGCGGGTATAGTTTTACCACTTGTACTTATATACTCTTTCCCCGATTGTCGTTTCCGCGATAAAATCTCGTGTTTCCAATTTCCTTTATTTAATTTGCGTTTTCGAGATGGTGTACCTTTCTCTTTTACGTTCCTTGGTTGAAATAATTTAACTTGATTTTGATTATCATGCGCCACTTTATTTGTTTCAGGCTCGGATAAATCAAAGGCCCCGTCTTCAGGAACGAAATTGGGATCAACAATAGAATCATCATCGTAAATACCCGGAGCTAGATGTACTTTCACCATCAGTACTGTCGTCGGTTGAGTCCAAGGCATTAGCCAGTAATCTAATAAACCTGGTATTTGAAAATTTTATTATTAAGATGGCGAGATAAGCCCCATTTAGGATGAGTTCAGGACTCTCCTAACCCAGCCCCAAAGCGAGATGTGAGTCGTCGCAATCCACATCCCCGCCTATTCCATTCTCCCACATCCTGCCTCCTTCCCTTCCCGCGGTTCAACTAGATCCGTGCCATGTTCCTGGCAAACCCCACGCCTTTCCCCTGAGCCTTAGCCGGCCAATGACCGCCCAGGAACAACAAGTGGCATGGATATCTGCTAACGGAGTGACTTCACGTCCATTTCGTTACAAAATATAAGTTCCATTAATAAATTTAAAGATGTTTTGTTAAAATTAGTAACTTAAAATCAAAGTTCTTGTACATTTTCTCTACTATTGTAAATATGTCTGATGCACAAAAGCCACGGCATACATTCAATAAAGCATTATTATTATTATTATTAAGAAATAAAAAGAGTTTACTTATTCACAGTTTTATAAATCAGATATTGGGAATTTTTAAATGTTTGCTTTTAAAGAAAGCAGTTAATTAAACCTCAAGTATCCACTACGTACGAGTACAACTACAAACTTCTAAAAACAGAAGTTAAAGCAGTTGCTTGTTTTATTCACTCCGCTGCCCGTGTAAAGCCCAAAACTTATACAAATCAAAGCTTATTTTTATGATATAAGCTTACTAAAATAATATCGAAAAATTACAAACTCATAAAAGTTAGCTTTGCTATTTACAATAGTTTTCAGTTTTCACGTTTACGTAACGGTGGTGACTTGTTAAAATTGGAGGAAGTGTAGGTGTATCAGACTTATGTAGATGTCGAAGCAGCGATTGAAATTTTTCGTAATCTTTTATTAGATCGACACTGAAAATTATTCCTGATAAAAGTTTCATCGATATTAGCGTACAAGATTTATGACCGATTTCGTGGCTGCCCTGCCCCCCCCCCCCCCCGTTAATTTAATCAGTTTGGGACTGTCTTGGTTTGTTTTTTGTGAAAGCGCTGTAAATGTTTAAAGATAAAAATGATTTGTTAGATTATTTACAAAATGGTCTGGATTCTTCGTCTCTTGCTAAACATTATAATCTGAATGCAGCTGCTGTAAGAAGAACAATTTTAGGATTTAAGGGTATCGGTTAAATTTTATAATAGGCTATAGGTCCCAAGCACACCTACTTTATTCACACACCTATTTTTTATTTACAGCCGATAAACGATGAAAAATCGAATTCAGTTGAGTGTAATAAATCCCAGAAATAAGAATAATAATAATAATTAATGAAATAGTAATTCATTATAATGAAAAAAATTTGTTGTAAAAATGCTCTGTAGAAATTAACAAACAGTGGATAAATGCAGAAAACCACTTCTTGAGAGAACAACTTCTTTCATTTATTATTGTAATTATTATCTTTTTGAGACCATGACACAGCAATAATTCAACAGCCCTAAGCTCTGTAACAAACTCTTATCGGTTTTTAACGATTGCTTATTTTCCAAGAAAACTGCTTAAACAAAGTTATCTTGAGTAAAGAACAAAAAATATTTTCTAAAATCTGTTATCTTCAGTTAGACTGTGTACTGTGAAACAACGAGAAAATCTTGAAAATAATGCACTCCTGTCAGCGAAAAATGCGGTTAATTGCATTTTTTTTATATTCAGTTTATATCACTTTTGGGATGAGAACAGTCACTTATTTGCTAAGGACAAGCGATAATAAGGGACCATTCCTAGCTCCGCGCATTCACCACGTTTTTCCCGAAGAAATAATTGACATCCCAAATATGATAAATATAAAAAAATATTGCACTGAACCGCTTTTTTTTGGCATTAGTGAATTAGTTTTCTTAACTCAAAAAGTTTAAATGAAATATTGCAAAAAGCGATATATTTAAATAACTAGTTTTGTTTCAATTTCTGGTTTCAATGACCCAAATCAAATTGGTATAATGTTTGTTGTAAACAATGAGTTATCTGCACTTATTAAGTTTATGCGAAATAATATTTCGAATAAAAAAACAGATATCTTAGAATTCATATCAATAAAGTTTTATTTTAAAATATTATTATGTTTTAACTAATAAAGTTTATGTTATATTGATATTCAAATACAATCGAGCTAGAAACTAACTTATGCAATACATAATTCAAAATATTTTGAAGAATCCTACGTGTAACTTAAAACGCAATTTCTCAATATTTTGGATTTTGTGATTTCATAATTTTCTATTTCTAAACAAAGAAATAAAAATAATAGCAGCACTGTAAACTGGGATTTTATTCGAATGATAATTGACGACATGGTCAGTTCATTGTAAATTTATGTTTATGTTTAGTGTTATTTCTTTGTTTTAGGCGTAAAATTTGGTAACATCAGGATTCAATAAAGACCAGGTTAGCTCTAAATATGTAAACAAATGGCCATCTTTTATTGTGACGACACACAATGATACACGTATAAATTATAACAACAAGTAAAAAACACGAAAAGTAAAAAAAACTATAATTTGAACATAAATGTTTCATTCGTTTTTTCTCTATTTATCGGAATGGCATGACGTCAAGAGCACATGGCTCGAAAGATCGAACTAACCTGTATTTATTGAATCATGGGTAATACCTTTAAATTCTCCTTTTAATTTATGCTTATAGAAAATACGAAAAATAGAAAGAGGCATTCCAAAATATAACAAATTTATATTATTGTTTCGTCCAGATAGAAATTGAAATCGAATCAAAATCGATATTTCAAAATACTTTTCTATTAAAATTATGCTCAGTGTTTTTTTCGTAGAATAAAATTATAAACTAAACTACTATGGAATTGTCTCAAACTTGGCATACTAGCTCCATCTTTAAATTTCCAAAAAAACATTATTGTATCTTGGATTGAAATTCGGACACGTGCTTTCTTATATTGGCCCCTTAAGTCTAATTCCAATTTTTTTTCTCTCATTTCAGATAACTTGGCCATCGCGTGGTATTGATAAATCAAAGTAAGTACATATAATACATAATATTCAATTGGTTAACAGTTTGTCAAAGAATTAATGGGCGGAATAAAAATTAAAGGATTGAACAATTATTTTTTACCACAAAAAGAACGTACCATGAAGTGGACTAGGTAGATTAAGGTACCGTGTTATGCAACTATAATACTTCATTGGGTTCAATTTAAAAATATTTCTAATATCAGATAAAGTTTTGAAAACAGAAATTTTCAGATTACAAAAGAAAATTAAAATTGGAACCGTTTTAAGAATTGGATGGATTTTTGTTTTAGCAATGCTTATAATACTCTAAATAAAATTAATTAACGTTAAAGGTCATGTACTTTTATAAGTAGCGACTATGGATGTAGAATATTTACACTAAGAGCATGTTTAGCAAATATTACTTAGGTGCATCGCCGTTTCTTAAATATTACTGCTTTGAGCGTACACCTTATTACACTTTTAGAAATGTTTTATACCATCCTAAGTTTTCAACATACCAAACTAAGTATTGAGGTTAATACATCACAAATGTTATAACAGGCATTGCAACTTAACTATTGCTTACCGCGTTCAAATCCCAAAAGTGGTAGGACGTTAAAATTATGTTTCATTTCATGATTATATTCGGGAAATACAACAAACACTTTTAAAACCCCAGTTGGAGTGCAGAATCGATAAACCGACACATATTGACTGGCGTGAAGGTATGCAATAGATAAAATGATAAAAGGAACAAATACAATATGTAGCCATGCAACTTTGCAAGTGCTTCGACAATACTCTTGCAATTTATTTTCTTAATTTGTACTAGACAACTATACAGATTGAAACCTGGGAATAAATCGTATTTTTCATATAATTTATATGGTATAACCTACATCGTGTATACGATAATTCGTGTGAATTAAAAATACGAACACTAAATCATACTTAAGCGTGAAACATACCGAACAGCGGCACCGAGCAGCAGAATTAAATATTAACTAATTTACCTATTACTTTCTTTTACTCTAGTAAAATAAAGTATAGTAATCATGAAAATTTTGGACCTTGAGATTTTTAGAGATTTATTTGTTTTGAGGTCCCCTGAGTCCGAAAAAGTGGGTTTCGAAATGGTGTCTGTCTGTCTGTCTGTCAGTCTATCAGTTTGTCTGTGTCCTCTCTACAGCCCAGATGGTTTAACCAATCGAACTGAAACTTCAGATTTACGCTTTTTTGATAAATTTTGAGGTCCCAGTAAATTTACTCCAAATCGGCTAACCGGAAGTGACCACTCCCTTGGTCCAGAAAATTTAATTTGCAAATATCTTAAAAAGTATAAGGTTTACAAAAAACTACTTACTGCTAAATGTTTCCAAAATTAAAAACAAATAAAAATAAAAAATAAAAAATTAAAAAAAAAAATTTAAAAATTTAAAAATTAAAAAAAAAATTAAGAAAAAATTAAATTTCTCAAAATTCTCTGTTCGTAAAAGAAAGTCGTGTGTTGGCCACACCTGCATTTTTTAATGAATTCAAATCATAGTTTGAGCATAAATATAGGCATTTTTTAACAAAATAACCAATTATTCTATATTTTTAATAGAAAAATTACAATTAAAAGAAAATGATTTGAAAGATGTTGGTTTTGCTGTCGCATCAACAGGTTCAACAACCAGCAGCAAAAAAAGAATGCTCTTTGCTGCTAAACATAGTCTCAATAAATATGACGTATTGTTTAGTTTGTTATTTTCATGTGTAGTACGAAATTTGTTTTGAAACCAAATATTTTGAAAAATAAACGTTTTTCACAAAATATAGTATTAAAGTCTCGAAAATACAAAAAACCATTTTGATAAAAGTACAAAAAAGCAGATTTTATCCGAATTTCACAAATACATAGAAATGTAAACGTCAATATTAGATAAACAAAAATAAGCCGTTATTTTCATAAATCATTTGTCGTTATATTTTGATGCGAATAGTTGCGATTTAATCTAAATTAACATTTTTCAACTTTTTACGGTAAAGATTTCACAATACATTATGTAAAATGCTGTAAAATGAATAAACATAACCTCGTTTTTTTATTTGTTATTTTTTTCACCAATACAACTACAAATAAATCAATATATTTTTTTTGCCATATTTTTTGCCAAATAAAAAAATCGATTTTTTTATTTGCCAAAAATATGAAAAAAATATTTTGATTTATTTGTAGTTGTATTGGTGAAAAAAATAACCAATAAAAAAGCGAGGTTATGTTTACTCATTTTACAGCATTTTACATAATGTAATATGTATTGTGATATTTTTACCGTAAAAGCACAGAAAAAGATAAATCTTTTTCAGTGGTAAAAGATAAAAAATATTAATTTAGATTAAAACGCAAATATTCGCATCAAAATATAACCACAAATGATTTATGAAAATAGCGTCTTATTTTTGTTTATCTAATTTTGAGGTTTACATTTTTAGGTATTTGTGAAATTTTGATGAAATCTACCAAAAAATCCGGATTTGTGATCCAAACAAATGATCCGGATCAAAAAAAAAAAATCAATTTATTTTCTTCGAAAGAATATGTAATGTCAAAATAGTCGTGTTTTCCATGAGAACTGCACTAGAACTCGATAAATTTTAAATTTCTTTTATTCTATGTAAACAGGAAAAAAAATTAAATTCATAAAGTGATAATGTGTAGTGCATTTCACATAAATACATATTTTAAGTTGTTACAGCAATAAATAATGACAATTATAGCTTATTTTTTAGTTACACTGGATAAACCCATGAGTTTATCGAGTGTAGTTGCGTGTAATGACGTCAGCAAGAATCAAGAAAATATTGATGAAATAACTGAAGGGGGAAATTTTTAAACTCAAAATATGTAATTATATCAAGTACACTACACATTCGCGCTTTATGAATTTATTTTTTTTCGTTTTACATAGAATAAAAGGAATTTAAAGTTTATCAAGTTCTAGTGCAGTTCTCATGGAAAACACGGCTAATGTCAAAAAAGTTAAAAAAAAATCAATTTATTGATTTATTTTTGCCCAAAGAATTCGACATTATCGACGTGTTCGATCTTTGTGATAATTTTGTTTTTGTAATAATTTTGACAGTAGTGAAATAATTTTCTCTTCCATATTTTGTAACAAGTTTTACAGAAGTGACAAATTTACAACACGTATTGGCTGTGATAATTTGGTTGCATACAAAATAATGTCATAATTATTACAGCTAGAATAATTATCACAAACTTCGAACACGTCCTATGAATATTTTATTGTAAAAGCTTAGGATGTGTCTGATTTCTGTGCGAAATAATTTTTTTTTGATAAATTTGACATTAGTGAAATAATTTTCTCTTCTATATTTGAAATAAGTTCATTTGCTGTCCGAATACTGAAATAATTTTGACATAATAAAATTGACATTTGGAAATACAACAAACGACAAATTGTACGTGGAGAGATATTTAAAAGTGTATATAAAAATGATATAGGCAGAATTTGATCCATATATGGTATTATTTTTACTAATTTCGGGTTACATGTGTTTAATGAGAAAAACACGGAACTTTGCGCGACCTTTAATAATGGATCTCTTAAACTCCCAAGTATGATACATTTAAACTTACAGGTATGTATGTTTTATGTTAGGTATTGCCCATTTTTTGCAGTGATCAATAATGTACACAATTCCCTCAACAAACAGTATTGTTAATTCAATACTTAGTTATAATGATCCTGTGACGAGAATGCATTAAAGGATATCGTCTAACACTTTCATCGCTATTAGCAAATTCTTGCCCAATAAAAACCATGGTTGCGGGCCGGAAATGCAACTAATGATATTTTTGCTGTGGCTGGCAAGTGGGACTAGTTATAGAATTGTAGGTGCAGCAATGAACATGTCAACATCCACAGTTTGTGATATTGTTCACAAAATGCTGGACACTAGAAAATGCTGGAACTAATTATATTATTTAGTGTTTTATTTTTATGAGCCAATTAATATTTATAAATTAAACAATTTTTATTTGGTTTAGGGCTCTTTTTATTTCTTTTTATCTAATTAGAGCTTTAGCTTTTGAACCCTATTCGGGTTCATTTTCAAAAGCATAATGAAAAATATATCAAAAATTCCTTCTTTTATACATAAATCAAAAAATAAGGCAATCACAAATTTTCCGACTTTTCATGGAAACGCCCAGCCATGCATTTTCGAAAAAAACCTTGCTAATGCGCTTTCATATAAAAACGGTTGTACAATTGAATAAAAATAAAATTGCATGAGGCAAAAAATAATTTAGATGAACAAATCATAAGAGTTACCAATATACGCGTAATCTTCAATGGTTTAATTTGTAGCATTTCCAAAATCGATCTTTTTCTAAATTTTTTTTGTTTCTCGAGAATTTTTATGTTATCTAAACTGATTTGATGGTTTGTATTTTTCAGATGTCGTGTAAGTGCACTAATGCTTAAATTTTGATCTTGATTTATGTCACTTTTGTGTTGGTAAAATCTTTTTTCTAAAAATTGTTTTTGTCCTAACGGTAGTATTGCAACTAAATTGTACCTGATAAACAACGTTTGATTGTTTCTTTAAAGGTGTTTTATCTTTAATTTTAGAAAACAAGTTGTTGTTTAAACTTGTAGCTGCACGTCCTATAATTTTAAAGTTATAATTTTTGAAAAGATTTTTGATTTTTTCGTAAAGGTTTTTATCGTAGGGAATGGCCAAATAATTAGTGGTTTCATTTGTTGATCGAGAATTTAAACTTGTATGGAAATTTTTTTGTTTCCAAATTATGTGGTTTACCAATTTTTCCGGATACTGGTTTCGACATAATGTATCTTTTAGAATTTTTAAATTTTTATTGTGAAATTTAGTATCGGAAAGTTTTAGAATTTTTTGGGTCAACATTTTAATGGTGTTAATTTCATAATTGTTGGGAAGCCAAGAATGAAAATTTAAATATCTACCAGACCAAGTATTTTTATGGTACCAATCACACGTAATTTAACCATTTGGTTCATGAATCAGCAGAATGTCCAAAAATGAAATTTTGTTATCTGCTTCTTTTTCTAAGGTCAATTTTATTCTGTTGTTTTTCGAATTAAATTTTTCTAAAAATGAATCAATTTTGTTTATTGGTATTGCCGTAATTATTGTTTAGTGAGATTTTAATTAGCTTTAGTATTTAGCTTTTTATTTCGAGTTTGATTGAAAATTACAATTTTTTAGACACATCTGAAATGATTTTTTGTTCCATTTTTTTTAAACTCGGTATCAATCCTTTTTGAAATCTGCATATTTTTAACTCTGCGCGTACATATACACCTAGGACGTTTTCGAAGTTTGTAATAATTTTGTTTTTGTAATAATTTTGACAGGAGTGAAATAATTTGCTCTTTCTTATTTTGTAATAAGTTTTATTTGTATTTTTTTTTTAGAAATGTTTAATTGTTGTTATTGCGTGCTTTTGTTTATGAATGATTGTTAAAAAACTTATAATTTTAATTTGTGGACTGTATTTTGTGTAGTATTTTTTGTGATGATTAATTATTCACATTCGATAAAATAAAACACTAGGAATTAATCTGTTTATTATAATACATTTTAATTATTAATTTTATACATTTAATTATAATATAAAAAAGAACGATGATGTTAGTCGAAACAAGTCTTCAAACGAGTATTGTATTGATGACTTCACATTTTTTTCCTACAAACATATTCTTGTTCGCCTATGAATACAATTCTCTTTGCTTTATCAATAAACAATGCTTTACCAGTAAACATACTCCCGCCTTTGAAGTATTTAATTACTTCAACAGCTTACAAATTAAAATAATAAATATTCCAACCTTAAATTGTTGTATTTCATTCATAAAAGATTAGTTTAGTTTAGACCACGTCATCTTTCAAATTACGATATGACATTTCTAATTGAAATAATAATGTTTTCCTACAATCGCCGTGAAAAGCAGGCTTTTTTTCTCTGTTTTCAAAGCCCAAAGTGTCTGTTTTTTTGACAGTTACTAAACAAATTACTTTGTCACACGTTTCTCTTAGAAACGTGTGACAAAACTTGAAACCGCACGCTAAATTTGAACATATGAAAAGAAGAGTAAGAGTAAAAGAAGAGTATTGAAAAGCGAAATTTCACATAATTATGATGTAATTATTTTTATGTGCTTTTGGTTACACCAATTCGAAAACAGCTCGAATTGCTTTTCATACTTATGCTTCGATTTTTCGGGAAGCAAATTCAAAATTACATTTCTTGCTTCTAGAGCAACGTCCGGCGGTGTATTTGAGAGATCGCTGTCACTTAAATCCATTTTTTTTAGTTTTTTTGTTGCAAAAAATAAATTGTCAATTTTTAAGAAAGACTAATGTTTGTATAAAACATCAAACCAAATTTTTGTTTTTCTTTATGAAAAATAAAAAAAATCTTTGACTACTCGATTGAACAAAATGTCGGTCCTAAAATAAAATCGTATTGTCAGTATAGTAAATTTTACTACAAAATTATCTTTTTATTATATTTTTTAAAATGATTGTAGGAAAAATAAAGTGTGAAACACGTCCGCAAAGTTGTTTGTCACGCTCGAAAGGTTGCTGGCCTCCGTCCCGTCGGCCAGCAATTTCCTTTCTCGCGTGACAAACTGGCACTTTGCGCTCTTGATACACAAATAACTATTTCATGACCGCAATTCGTATAACAAAGAACAGAAAATAAAATCGTTAGAAACTCAGTAACTATAATTGGAGCAAGAGAAATTAGTTTACTTTGACGAGAAATGCACTGATTTCTTCGAAGATGATGAATTTCCGATGAATAGTAGAATTGTTGTATATGCTTGATAATAAGTTTCAAGGCGCCATTAAGGTCGCACACTTGTAGCGGTTGTGCCGATGATATGCGATCTGATATTTTTTGAGACGTTCGATTTTTCCTTTGACAGCCCTTGATAAATCGATGGACATAGGCGAAAATGCGCAAAATCTTCTGATAATCGGACCACTTTACTACAGAAATCCATTCCTCAATTGTCACTGCACTTGCGACTGATATAGTGGAAATTTTTACTGGTCCTGATTCTAGGTTTGACAAAATAGGTTGCTGAGGTAATATTAAAACCCTTTTATTTATGAACGGCGAACCTTTCCACCACTGATCACAACTTGATAATTCTTTAGGCATGAGCCCTCGGGAAACCAAATCTGCAGGATTTTCTAAATTTTCTAACGAAGGAACGTGTTTCCAGTCATCTGGGGAACTTAAATCTTGTATTTTAGAAATCCTGTATTTCAAATCGCCCTGGACTCGACCTTATTCTATGCAACGTAATCTCGGAATCTGTATATAAGAACATTGAGTTGAATTTAACCTTCATCGCGCATACAACTTTGTGAACCACTTGGGCCAGCAGAAGTGAAGCGCATAATTCTAAACATGGTATGGTTTCAGTTTTCAGAGGAGCAACTCTGCTTTTCGAGCAAACGAAATTAACGAATACATTATTCTCAGAATCAAGACTACGAATATATACTACATATCCGTAACCTTTTTCGGATGCGTCTCCGAATCCGTGAAGCTCGATCGACCTTGCCATTGGCATAACAACACATCTCGGAATAGATATTTCATCAATTGAAATCAATTGACGTTTAAACTCGTTCCAGTGATCATGCAATTGAGATGGTAAGATCTCGTCCCATCCCACCTTTGTTGCCCAGAGTGTTTGCATGAAATATTTTGCTTCGAAGACAATAGGTGCGCATAGACCTAATGGGTCAAACCATTGCGCAATTTCCGTTAATACTGACCTTTTCGTAGGTTGTTGCGCGATACTATATTTTTGAAACGAAAAATTGAATTTATCAGTTTCGATATTCCACTGCATCCCAAGAATTGAAATCGATTTCGAATGATGTAACTCGTCCAAAGACGACACTTCTGGATGGTTTGAGGTTATTTTACGTAAGTCAAATCCTCCTCTACTCAAAAGATCTACAAGATCACTCGTCAACTTCATCGCGGATTCCAGATTGTCAGAACTAGTCAAAACGTCGTCAACATAAAAGTCCTGCTCAAGTACCTTGACGAAAAATTGACTGTTCATCCTTGGCCAACTGGACCAATGTACGAATTGGGAGGAATGAAGCACTCGCTGTTCCGTATGTTACTGTTCTGAGTTTGTAACACTTTAACGGTACCGATTCTGACTCACGCCACCATATTCTTTGTAAATCTTGGTTATTATCGTGAACTAAAATCTGACGATACATTTTCGTTATGTCGCCAGTTATGCCAATCAAGTATTTCTGAAACCTCAGAATGATTGAAAACAAGTCCTGCTGAATAGTAGGACCAACCATTAGACACTCATTCAATGATATGTTCGTCGAAGATTTTGATGCGGCATTAAAAACAACGCGTAATTTAGTTGTGCTGCTGCTTTTGCGAATGACTGCGTGATGTGGCATAAAATAAGATATTTTATGGATACAATCGGTTTCGTCTGGGTTAATTACCTCTGTCATGTGTTGTAATTGCAAATACTCGGACATAAATTGTGAATATTGCTTTAATAATTCTGGGTTTTTATGAATGCGCCTTTCAATTGCCAAAAATTGTTTCGAGGCGTTTGTGATTCCCTAACTCTTTGATCTTAGGTTTTATTGGAAGGGCAACACTATCCAATGGCAACAAATCTATTCCCGTTTCAGTTCGAATGACATTTCTGGAATAATGTGCTTTACAGATTTTCTCCTCGATCGAGTGCGCTTTTGGATCATCAATGCTTTCCATGATCCAGAATTTCTGGATATTCTCATCCAGACATTCGATAGCGCTTAGAGATATATTTCTCGTCTTTGCCGACTCTGATTTCCTTTCCGATAAAATTTGATTATTTCCCGTCTTACCCATGACTACGTATCCATAAACGGTATCGTACATGGGAAGATCCTGAATTATGTTTAGTTTACCACCATCCATGATTTCCGAAAATGTCTCCACACCAATTAATAAATAAATTGTGTCGGGCTTATGAAACCACGGATCAGCCAATTGGACATGTTCTTGAATTGAGCTTTGATCGAACGGGATTCAATATAAGATGGAAGCCGTTCCGATATTTTGGACTTTAACAGGCAGTTAAGATTTGACGTATACTCAGATATCCGAGACTCTATGGAAATGGTTACTCTTTTTGTTGCCGTTGATACGTCACCATTGATTCCGGTAATTTTGATATGCACAGGCTCTGTTTTTAAAGACAACCTTTTGCACATATTTTGAGTCAAAAAATTTGCTTGGGAACCACTACCTAAAAGAACGCGACCTGGGACACGGTTGCCAAATGAATCTATCCAAACTACTGCTGTGGCTAAAATAATGATTTGATATAGCTCTCGGAATAGAAACACGATGTAGAAAATAGATGACGATGATAGACTTGAGGAAGCTTCAACTTTTTTATTTAAACTCGTTTTTGTTTCTCCATTTAATGAATTAGATAAGCTACTCTTTCCGAAATGGAGCAATGTATGGTGTTTCAATGAACACACTGAACATGGCGAAGATTTACACTCCAGGACACGATGATTATCTTGAAGAAAATTAGTACATAGCTTGTATCTTTTAACAACTTCATATCGATTCTGAGGACTTATATTGTTTTCTTTAAATTTTTGACATTGAACCAACGTATGTTTACCGCTGCAGTATTCGCAATTGATGTTCTGCATTGACATAACGCGAGTTTGTTTTAATGTTGTTCGTTTCTGTGACCTATCGAATTGATATGAGCCGATTGACGCTTTTTGAGTTTCAACTTTGTCAAAAGTTAAACCCTTTGCTTGTGGGGAACCGTTAATTATTGCAACGTTAGACTGATCATCCACTCGTTCCGAGATATGGTGAATGAGAAACAAATCCCAGTGCTGAACTGGAACTTGTAAAGCCTTTAATGAATTATAACTCTTTACCCCACTGTATATAAAATATTAAAGTGATGATGCAGAATTTTCACTTGGCCTTTTAATTTCATAAATTTTTTCCTTGTGTATTTTTGGATTATCATTTCATCATTATAATGATCGATCAAGTTTTTCCACGCAATTGGATAATTATCATTTGAGATTGGAAAAGGCTGTACAAAATTGCCCTTTCCGTCTCTAACACACGAAATTAGATAATGAAACTTTGCAACATCGCTTAAACTTTTATTTGAATGAATCAATTCAATAAAAATACCCCGAAAATCCAACCAATTTAATTCGGACCCATCGAATTTAGGCAGCTGAATATTTGGAAGTTTGAGTGATACGGAAGTTTGCAAATTATTTTCCCCCGAAATCTCAATTTTATTTTGAAGTGGTTTGGATCCTGCTTTTATTTCATTGATCTTATCCAATAATTTAGCTTCGATTGATCCAAACTCATCGTCGAATTTATACCGGTACAAGCATTCATCTTCACAAATCAATTCCAATTTCGTTTGTGTGTCATCGAACTTTGAGTATGTTAAACGAAGTCGACTTAGTGCAGATTCCAACTCGCCGATGCTCGTATATTCGGACCTATTCATTTTATTTTCAAAATAAGTAACACGAGTCATATGCCCTGACCTTATATGTTTTAACTTTTTAATTTTTTTTTTCACTAGCCGCGACATCTTCGTCTTCGGAACTCGCCATGAGCTATCACTATTGCTTCGTAATTGACGCTATCCGGCAGATCAATCTGTTTGATACGCGACAGTGCGTCCGCAACGACGTTGTCTACTCCGGATATGTGCTGAATGTCCGTTGTGAATTATCCGATAAAGTCTATAGATGTCGGAACTGTCTAGGCGATGCTTTGTTAAGATTTTGGCTAAATGCATACGTCAAAGGTTTATGATCAGTATACAGTGTAGACTTACGTCCCTCTAAAAAATACCTGAAATGTTTAACACCCGCATACGCCGCGAGTAATTCCCGATCATAGGCACTAAAAACTAAGTGGCTGCCAATCGTCTGCAACGAATTGCTGTACGACTGCACCAACTGCAACATCAGATGCGTCAACCATTATTGCCAAACGAGCGGAAGCGGATGGATGTGCTAAAAGGGTAGCTTGACTTAATTTCATCTTGCATTCTGTGAATGCTTTGATGGTCTCCGTTGTCCATACGATCAGAACTTTGTTATTCTTTTTGTATCTTTTCAAAAAGTTGCTCAGAAATAACTGATCGACGGCTGCATTAGGTATGAAACGACGATAGAAGTTGATCATACCTAAGAATCGTTTTAGTTGTTTCACAGTACTGGGTTGTTGGAAATCCTTGGAAAAGAACACTTCGCACCAGTACAAAATAAAAGAGCCGAGCGTTACAAATTCAACAAAGCATCGCAGGAGGAGAGTGAGTCAATTACCGAATTCATAATTAGAATCAAAAGTCTATCGCAAACATGTCAATTTGGCGATTTTATGGAGAGAACGGTAATCAAAGAGTCTCTTGCTGTTTTAAAGTCATCGACCGGTACTACTACAACAACAACTCAAACAACCGTTGCTAGTACAGCTGCAACTGGTTCAGTCGTAGCTAGTATGAAAAACCATATTTTGGAAGTTGCGCTTACTGATCGTTTCATCATGGGTCTCAGAAATGATAAAATACAGCAGATGCTTTTAAATGATATTAGTTTAACGTTCACCAATTGTTGTAACAAGGCATTAAATGTTGAAATGGCCGAGAAAGCAGCTCAATTCATACAACCTGGTGATCAATTTGCGGTGCAGTCAAATCAGTCCGGGCCAAATCAGCAATTTCGTCGTCGTAGAAATAAGCATTGGAACAAAAACAACAATAGAAGTCAAAATCAGTCAAATTCGAATACCGTCAATCAAAATAATTCGAATAAGAAATCTTCAAGTGGTCAAGAATGTCGTCGTTGTGGAAGGTCCCAAGACGAAAATCAGTGTCCGGCAAAAAATTGGACGTGCTTCACGTGCAATAAGATGGATCACACGTCAAAAGTATGTCGTCAAAAAACCGTCAACACTATAAACAGTTTAGAAGCACCAGTCGAGTCCGTTATTATCAATTGTGAAGTCGAAGGTCGTCAAATGGATTTCGAGGTGGACACAGGAGCATGTGCTACTGTGATGTCAAGAGAAGAATACTTAAATAAATTTAATACCCTTAAATTGGTCAAAAAAGTCAATAATTTTATTACTGTTACAGGTGAAGGTATTAAAGAGTGTGGACACATTGAAGTACGAGTGGGTTTCCGTGATTTTCAGCATCAATTACGCATCGTGGTTATCGACAGTGACAGGTCATTTCGGGCATTAATGGGACGAAATTGGTTGGACGTACTATTTCGAACATAGGGAGGTAAATTTTTAAATTTTGCTATTGATTTTTTCGAACAGTCTAAATTAGCTACATTAAATGTCAATCAATTAAATTCGGAAATAAAAAGTAAATTTCCGAGAATTTTTGAATCGTCTCTAAATTATCCGATTGAAATACGGATATTGTCTTAAAACCGGACCAGACACCAATATTTCACTGTGCTTATACGGTTCCATATAAATTAGTCGATAGAGTAATTGTTGAATTGGACCGTTTATGTGAAGAGGGAATTTTAAAATCAGTGAGGCATAGTAGATGGGCGAGTCCAATAGTGATCGTACCTAAAGCCGAT
Organism: Tipula vernalis; assembly: GCA_958295665.1. Classification (NCBI taxonomy): domain Eukaryota; kingdom Metazoa; phylum Arthropoda; class Insecta; order Diptera; family Tipulidae; genus Tipula; species Tipula vernalis. Next base: position 266,104,003 of record OY282558.1, on the reverse strand, counting down.
GGTAGTCTACGTATCTGCGTCGATTGTAAGGTCACAATCAATCGGTGTATACAAATGGAGCACTACCCACTACCCCGTCCAGACGACATCTTTGCTAGTTTGGCAGGTTGCCGATATTTTTGTGCCATAGATTTAACGGGTGCCTACTAACAGTTAGCCATCTCACAGGAGTCTCAAGAGCTTCTTACAATCAATATCCACCGTGGTCTACTTTGTTATAATAGATTAGCATTTGGCGTCGCCAATGCGCCGTCCATTTTTCAATAGGTAATGGATCGGATAATAGTCGGGTTGGATGGCATGTTTGCTTATCTCGACAATATTTTGATCGGAGCTGCAAACATTGATGACTGTAAGGCAAAGCTATTTTCAGTTTTAGAAAGACGGAATAAGCACCGAATTTGGGTAAATCTGAACAAATGTAAATATCTCAAAACATCTGTAAAATATCTAGGTCACACAATTACTGAAGATAGAATAAGTCCAAATTTTGAAAAAGTAAAAGCTTTAGTTGATGCCCCTGAACCTGAAAATGTAACTCAACTTCAAGCATATCTAGGACTTTTAAATTACTATGGACGATTTATTCCAAATTTATTGTCGGAACTTCACGTTTTGTATAATTTATTGCGAGAAGACGTAAAATTTTAGTGGGGGCCGGGATGTCAAAATGTTTTTAACAAAAGTAAAAAGTTAATTTTGAATAATGACGTTTTGGAGCTGTACGACCCGAAAAAACCAATAATAGTTGCCACGGATGCGAGTCCATACGGTGTAGGGGCGGTGCTATCACACTTGGTAAATGGTGTGGAAAAATCGGGTTTGGTTGCCGGCAGAAAAAAATTACTCGCAGCTACATCGTGAGGCATTAGCAAATATTTTTGCAATGCAAAAATTCCATAAATATCTGTATGGCCAAAGCTTCGAGATCAACACTGATGCTCAAGCGCTTAGAGAAATTTTTGAACCAAGCAAAAGAAATTCGGCAGTGGCAAGTGCGAGTTACAGCGCTGGGCCATCATATTGTCGACTTATGATTATAAAATCAAATTCAAAAAAGTTTCAAAAATGGGTCATTCCAATGGGTTATCTAGATTACCATTGTCAAATGGAACGGATGTACAGTCCGGATCGATAAACTATTTTAATTTTTCCAACGATTCATTGATTGACGAAACAGTCATTCGTCAAAGTCTAGGCGACGATCCAATCCTTGGTAAAGTTCATGACTATGTTCATAAGGGTTGGCCAAATCAGGTATCGGATGAAATTGTACCATTCTTTAAAAAAAGAAATGATTTAGCAATTGAAAATTGAAATTTGTTTTAGTGACATCGAATAGTTATTCCCACTAGCATGAGAAAATCAACACTTAAGTTGCTACATGAAAATCATACGGGGGTAGTTCGAATGAAGCAAATCTTCAATCATATGCGTGGTGGCCAAATTGCGATTTGGACATTGAGAATGTATCACAAAGTTGTGACGTATGTCAAAAAACACAAAATGTACCAAAAGAAATCGTCAATACGTCGTGGCCAGAAGCTACGTTTCCGATGGAAAGAATCCATATCGATTTTTTTTACAGTTTTGGCAAAACATTTTTATTAATAGTTGATGCTTACAGTCGATACGTAGATATAGTAGTCATGCCGTCAACAAATTGTAAGACAGTTGTGAACAAGATAATGGATTTTTTTTGTCTTTTTGGTTTACCCTCGGAAGTGGTGTCAGATAACGGTCCACCTTCCGCGTCACATGAATTTAAATTTTTTTGTAAAAAACATGGTATAAAATGTACTAAGACGCCGCCCTATCACCCCCAGTCGATTGGTTTGGCGGAGAGAAACATCCAATCGGTAAAAAGGATATTCAAAAGATATTGTGTCGAAAAAAAATGATATGTCATTGGCCGATAAAATTAGAAAATTTTTAATTTATCAACGCAATTCACCGTCAGCTTATTCCGCGGAAACGCCATCGGAAAAAATGTTTAAATTTAAACCGAAAACATTATTAGATTATTTAAATGAAAAGAAGAAACAAATTTTGATTTGGAAGAGAACAATAAACATAAAATACCAGTATCTGACAAACAAAATTTAACCACAAATGAAAAGACGCGTTGTAAAAATAAATTTGAAGAAAAAGAAGTAGTAATATATCGAAGTCATTTTAAAAATTTTGTTCGTTGGATACCGGCTAAAATTATGAAAATCATAAGTCCATTAACATATTTAACACTAGATTGCCCAAGGAAGTCATTTTGACTGCTTTTTAATTTCAATTAGAAAAAACAATTATGTATAATGACAAAATTTCTTAGAATTTTGTGACTTTTTGTACAACATATAAATGCGTTTATTAATAATTGTAGTTACTCTTTCCTCCTTCATTTCCGGTATATATATATATGTGTTATACCTACATATATTGCCCAAAAGCAGTCATTTTGACTGCTTGGGAAATTTTAAATAATCAAATAACTCTTATTATAGGTTAGGTTAGGTTACAGTAGCTGCTTTCCTCACATTTAGGCCAGGTAGTGGCCCATTGTGATACCACGAGGGGGGGGGGGTGAGGGGGTAGAGGAAGGTGCTTACCTCAATCTGTTTTCTTTTTTCAACGTTCCTATCTTTTCAACCAAATTTGTACTAACGCAAGCAATGGTTGCTTGACGTCGTTGGTGAAGTTGTTGCCATCTCTTCAAAAGGGTTGTTGCCATCTCTTCAAAAGGGTTGTTGCCATCTCTTCAAAACAGGTTCAATTTATTGTTTTATCATCGTTCAATTTTTCTACGATCAACCCAAAATTTATATTAGTTTTAGACCCTTTTTTTTATATGATTTTTACAATCCCACATGTTTTATTGTTACCAATGTTACCTTTGTATATTTTTACAATCCCACATTTTTTGTTATTACCAGTCTTATCTATATTAGTTTTAGTTAGGGTATATTTTATATAATATAGAAGAAGAACTTCTATTTGTTCATTTTTTGTTTTTTGTAATTAGTAGTAGGGATAAAAAAAAACTTATAAAAACTCGGTGATCAAATAAGATAAATATCATAAAGTTTCATAGTGTCAGAGAGAACTGAACTAAAAGAAATGTCGAATAGAAGTCAGTTATTGGAAAAGCTAACGAACATAAATGAAGAGTGCTCCGATATAGAATCAGATGCAACAAATTCTGAACTATCATCTGAAGATGAAGCGGATTATATTCAAAGTGAAACATCTGACACTGAAGATAGCGATGAAGAGTAGATCACCAATGATGAAAATGAAAGTGTCATCAATATGGCCAGGAAAAGGTGTAGGGTGCTAAGTAGTTCAGACTCTGATGAAGAAACTGAAAACACCTTTCAGGGGGTAGATTCTGATGAAATGACAATTTTTCGTGACATTTTGTTATTAGTACAAAATATTGTCACGGAAAATTTGCGATTCTGATGAAATGAGTTATGACATTAACAGCAGTTTACACCAGTTGCATTTCTAGTTTACCGCAATTATATTTTAAGGTTAATTTTAATGATATTACACGCTACATACACATTATATACATATATAAAAATAAATAAAATATTTTTTTATTTAAATTAAAATATAAACAATTTATATTTATAACAAAATTATTAAAAATTAATAAAATATACTAACACATATTTTATTTAAAAATGCAGGTGACTTTTGTCACGGAAAACCAAATCAATGACAATTTTGTTTAATTTGTCATTTTTTTTCTTGTGACATTTTGAAAAAGTCACTTCATCAGAATCGCATTTTAGAACTCACAACTATATTGTCATTTTATAGCAGTTAAAATTTTAGTACAAAGTCACAAAAAATTGTCATTTGTCATTTGTCACTTGATCAGAATCTAGGCCCAGGAGACCGAAACAGCTGCCGATGGTACTGTGTGGTCAAAATTTGACGAAGGTGGTATTCCTGGAAGGTTACCATTTACTTGTATTTTCAAGGGTATGAAAGGGCCAACAGGCTACGCAAAAAGGAACATTATGGCAGATAATCTTATCAGTGCATTCTCGTTGATAATAGATAACTATATTATCAAACATATAAAAAAGTGCACAGAAGAAGAAGGCCGCCGAATTTTGAGGAACAATTGGATAACAGCATTACCGGAAATACGTGCATTTATTGGAATTTTATATGCTCGTGGAGCCTACGAGGCAAAAAATTTAAAACTGAGTTATTTATGGTCAATAAAATGGAGTCCCGAATTTTTTAGAAAAACTATGGCCAGAGAAAAGTTCAAGCAAATCCTACGATTTATTCATTTTGACAAAAGAACCGAAAGAAGTAGGCGCCTACAAACAAATAAATTTGCCTTGGTTTCGGAAATATGGGACAAGTTTATTGAAAATAGTCAAGCTTGCTATCAACCAGGGCAAAAGCCAGGTGCAAGTTTATACAGTATATGCCTAATAAACCAAACAAATTTGGCATCAAATTCTGGCTTGCATCAGATGTTAGTAGCAAATATGTTTTGAATGGTTTTCCTTATTTGGGAAAAGATGAACAACGACCATCGTCAATGCTTCTCAGTGAACACGTTGTTCTGAAACTTGTTGAGCCATTTATAAGCTGTGGGAGAAATATCACGACCGATAACTTTTTCACTAGCGTGTCACTCGCGACAAAATTATTGGCCAAACAAACAACTCTAGTTAGAACTATTAGAGGAAACAAAAGAGAACTACCCAAAGCAGCCAAACAAATGAAGGATAATATGCCTCGTTTTTCCACTCTGCTATATAAATCTGAGAATTGTGTTCTTACAATATATAAAAGCAAACCAAATAAAAGAGTAGCTAGGAGCATAAATTTGTTAAAATTGATAAAAGTAATAAAAAAATGTTACCGGAATCTATTCAATTTTATAACAGCACAAAATTTGGAGTTGATATGGCGGATCAAATGGCCAGAAAATATTAAGTAAAAGCTAGTTCTCGTAGATGGCCCCTCCAAATATTTTTCAATATTTTAGATTTGGCTGCTATAAATGTTCGGATCCTTTACAAAGAAACGACAGGAATACAAATACAACGAAAAGAGTTCTTGTTTCAATTAGCAGAACAGCTTTCCACCGAATACAGAGCTGCAAGACAGAAAAATTCATCAGAGCATGAAGACGCAAAAAGATCAACTGCAACATCATCAAATGCAACCCATTCTAACAAACGCAAAATTTGTCAAGTAAGACTTTGCCACAACAAAACAAATAATATATGTAAAAAATGTCAAAAGTATGTTTGCGGAAGATGTACACATAAAAAGATTTCCACTTTTATTTGCATGAAATGTACAAATAATAATGCATAAATTATTTTTTTTTCTAAGTGAAGTAAATTTTTTTTATTGTTAATATTTACTAATAACTTGTTATATAACTGTAAATAATATAAAAAATATTAAAAATTAATTTTAAACAAATTTCTTTACAAATTAGTTATTCTTTCACAATGCAGTCATTTTGACTGCTTTTGGGCAATATATGTGTATACTAAGTTTCAGTCTTTCTAGTGTTAATTAAAATTAATGATTGTATAAGATATGTTCACGAAAATCACATAAGGAAATCTAAACTACAAAAAAGATTTGTAAATTTGAATGTAGGTATCTCGAATGATAAGTGTGACGTTATTGGGGTAACTGATGAGGCAAGTAGTTATGATGAACAATCGGAAGTTTCTGACTCACAAGCAAGTTCCGAATCAATTTCTTTACGCAAATCAAAACGATCACGAAAGGCTCCGAAACGGTTTACATTTTCCGAATTTGATTAATTTTTTTTATATACATTTACCTACATTGTTAAACTTAAAATACATATCTAGTCTTACTAGTTGAATTATAAAATTTGAAACATAAAAATTGAGGTATGAAAATTAAAATAGATTAGATGTAGTAATTTTTTTTAAAGGGGGAAAGTTATTGTATATGTAAAAATATTATATTGAATATTGTGGTATATTGTACTATTGTATTGGACATACGGTGTTTTTATGTGAATACGGTATTACGGGATTGATATAATAAAAGGCAGATTATAAGTGAACGTTGAACAAGCAAGTCGTTTTTTTTTATATAATAACAAAAAAACATAGCAGTTTCATGTCGCTCAATGTCAAGCCATGCATAATGTTATGCAGTTTGGTTTTCTCGGACTCCCCCAACACACGGATCACCTCCTGTTTAAATGTAGAGTATGGTTCATCGCCTTTGTCACGAGTAATTAAACCAGAAAAAGTATTATGCAATCTTGAATCTAACGCACTAACGGAATGTGAATATCTCGTGCGATCGAGCTTAATATTGGCAACGATGAACTGTTGCTCCAAGATTTCGAACCAGACAACAGGGTTCTGATTGTATAATGGATGAGAAGCCTTGTTAAGCCACATGAGCGACAAAATTACTCGACTGAAGTGCCACTGGTTTAAAATTTCCCGGCTTAATATCACCAGAACTGACGGACGACGAAAGTGAATCTCGCAAAACCTGGATTTTAGAATCAATCAACTCACTAAACACGCTGAAGAGATTGGCACACTGGTTTACATATAACAACATCACTTTACATATAACAACATCGCGGGTTGAGAAAGAAATGTTAATACGTTAGTGAGGATAGACTAGGCCCGGTTACAGACACCTAATAAAGCCGATAGATAGTTAGTGTTTTTTATGACAGCACAATATGATAAACACAATGACAAAACAATGACAACACAATGACAACACAAATTTCCTGGTGCCGCAAACTCTTTTTTCTGAAAAGCTGTAAACAACTATTATTATTCCCTCCACCATTTTTTCCATCGGCGGTTGTGAGGGGGGGCGAGATTTCGTGCCATCATCATGTTACCCAAATTTGTACTAACTGTAGCTAGTGTTGCTTGACGTTCTTGTTGAAAGCGTTGCGTCTCTGCTATCCCTGCTACTCGCCCCCCCATTACACCAAGCTACGATTGTGAACGAATATTAGGCCAATAACTCAATAAATACTATCACATTCAACCATCACATTCGTCTGATTTAGCATCAGGTGACTTTTGCCTGTTTCCCAGACTCAAATTGCTATCCTGTGGAACTTGTTTTGACTCCATTAAAAGTGCCTTTAAAACATGTTTTGATGGTTGGAAAAACCCTGGCTTATTTGTATTTCCTCGAATGGGGAATAATTTGAGGGCGATAAAATAAATTTTTATGATTGAACTTAAAATTTGTGTTTTATTTAACAATTCTCGGCACTTCTTTGACAGAATATATTTTAAAATTTCACTCTGAAGGCCCTTAACTAGCTCTCATATTAATCATTTAAATTTCACTGTATTTAGATAGTTATCCTTTTTACCTAAGAGCATTTTTCAGTTCATGTTCAATGTAGAGAAGATTTTTTAAAATCCGAAATAGAATTTGATATACTTGACGTCAATACTCTTATATAAAAAAGAGCTTTTTATAAACATAGCTATAGCTGCATAAAAATCAAACAAAGTTCTATCAATATTTTAAAATGTAATTAGAACAACAACAATTATACATGATATAACAATTCTATAGACGACTTTGTTTAATAATGTGTTCCGCATTTATATAATGAAACTCTGTTCAAAGCAAAGTACCTATTTTTATCCCGCATATTCTCAACTTTTTTCTGTTCTATGCTCAAACAAATTGAAAATTTAATGACTTTCCATTATATACTTAATATCTTTTATTATTATATTTTGAATAGTTTTATCGTACCTACTACCACAACAAAATAAACCACTCTAAAAACCGAAACACACACATGATATAATATTATCCGAAAACTTTTCCCGTTTGTTAGGTTTCTTACCTCGAGTGCCATTACCTTTTCATGATTTGGTACAATAGTGCATTTACGATTAGGTATAGTATTTACGATTATATGTACATACATATGTTTAAAACTAATAACGTTTATTAAATTATTTTTTTATGTAGAAGGTTTTACTTAACTTATAAGTACATTATATATTTTGGTGTATAAATCCATTTAGATATTTTATTGCTATACAGTTATTACGACCAATAAATCCAATGAAGCTTAATTTAAATGAAGGATTCTAAAAAAATATTCAAAATGGGAAATTTATTTATCAACATTAATTTACCAAAAAATGCGAGACTAATTATTATTACATCTTTGCAAAAGCAGCCCATTTAAATTGTAAGGATAATTTCTTATTATTAAACTTTAAACTTTCGTTTACTGTCCTAATCAACCAGAAAATTTGAGGTAAATTATCGCATAAACAAAATAATTTTGATGACTTTTGCAAAATAGCAGCACAACTAACTTGCCTGTTGTAATAATGTTGTGTCATTCTTATTTCATTTTTTAGTACTTAATTTTTGGAAAACTACGAGAATATTGGTGTATGGGTACTAAAAATCCCCCTTGTTTGCCTACTGCATAAATCTAGACTATTATTCTTAATTTTTTAATTTAAGATAGTCTTGATTTACAATATTAAATAATAGATTATCTCGAAGTCTATTTAGTCAGTTAGAATATAATAACTTGTTGTTAAGAGTAGAGTTAAATTTATTCTATTTATTATACCGCAAAACGCTTAACGTTGGTTAGGGCGAGAAACGTTGTTTTATTTGAGCTACATAGTGTTTTTTGAGCTGTTTTTTTTCAGGAAAACTTCTGGTTCATACACAAATTTTTACATATTACGCAAACAAGAAACAATATAAATTAAAATTGCTGATTTTCATATTAAAGCTTATTTTGAAAAAAATTATTATTAGGTGACAATTAAAATGTAAAAATGCATCAAAACGCATAATAGACATTTTTCTTTATAGTAAATTACTACAGTGACACTTCCAAATGTGACCAACAAATCAGTTTTATTGGCTTGCAATATGCACTGGCTATTACATGTCATGAAATTGTGTAATTTGTTACCTTAGTCGGTAAATTTACGGTATTCCATAAGTAAGACACGTTTATGTTTAGTTTTAGTTTTATGTTGAAACAAGTTAGAGCTAAGCGAAATTTCGAAAAACGTCTACAAAAAAATTTAAAGAGTTAAGCATGAAAAATTGAAAGTAGCTATGATTTTGGAAACCTACAGCGAACGTAAAGCATCTGAACATTTTGGCAGAAATAAGACCACTGCGCATAATTTAAAAAACGAAAACAAGGATTTCCTTCCAGAATGGAAATTAAAGCGGAATCATCAAAGCGAAAAATGACAAAACAGAGCCGGTTACGAAGATGTCAACAATGCCACATACCTATGGTTTAAGAATCTAAGCAGCATCAACGTACGAATTGCGGAACCTACGATACAACAAGCTGCGCTGGAAAATGCGAGTGATTTTAACTACCCCGACTTCAAAGCTTCTTTTGGATGGTTGAACCAGTTTACGGCGAAAAGGAGCATTAGTTACAAAATGTTAAGGTACTGTCAGGTGAATCAAACAGTGTTTCGCAAGAAGTTATCGACAATTTTAAGGAATAAATTGCAGAGTTTACTGCAGGTTATAAAACAAGCTATATTTTTAATGCCGATGAGTGTGGCTTTTTTTAAAGCAATGCCAAATCGAAGCTTTCTATTAAAAGGTGACACATGCAAGAGTGGAAAATTGTCGAAAGAACAATTTATGGTTCTACTATGCGCTAGTTGTGAGGGAAAAAAGCTTCAACCTCTAGTGATAGGCAAATCACGGAAACCACTTACGTTTAAGAATAAGAAACTGGATCAACTACCTGTAATATGGCGAAGTAATCAAAAGGCGTGGATGATAAGCTCGAGAATTGAAGAGTGGTGCAAACTGTAGACAAGCAGATGAAAAGATCTGGAAGAAATATTCTTTTAATTGTTGAGAATTGCCCTGCCCATAATATTACTGTAAAGCTAACTAACGTTAATTTGAAATTTCTGCCACCGAACACTGCGTCCGTAATTCAGCCTACCGATCAGGCAATAATCAAAAACTTTAAACAACACTACGGAAATTTGATGATGACATCGATTATTGCCGAATCCATTCTGATCAATTAATTGGATATATTCTGTTTGGAAAACTGTTGCAGCAGAAACAATTTGCAATTGCTTTAAAAAAGCTTGATTTATTTTAAGCAAAGAACGATCATCCCCTCTCTTAGAAGAAGACGTAACTCTAGTTTCCGATGTTACACAATACGAAAACATGGATGAACTCATTGGAATTGATGACCTCCTCTGTGTTTACGAGCAGGATTTGAAATTAATCAGGATGTAGTAAACGAAATTAATAGTCAATCATTGGAATTTTGTGTACTATCGGGTTCAGGCAGTGAAGGAGATTTGAACGAAATTGTCCAAAGAAGAAGAAAAAGGCAATATGTTGCAGCACATAAAAATGTTGCATTTATGAAATGTGCAGACTTGCTACCATCTGTTCAGGAGCCAGAATTAGTTTTTCAAAGATTCTTAGTGAATGATAATCGAAATATTATCCAGACCACTAATGATAAATATTTTGCATCAAAATAAGAAGGATTTTCCGATAAAATCGTAATTTTTATGTGATAAGAAAAATTAAGAAATGATGTGCAATATACTATGCAAAATAAACTACATATTTTTTTAAGATGAATTATTTTTGGCTCTAATGTTTAATAAAACTCGTGTTGTATCTTGGATTCAAAAACACTAACCCTTATTTAAAATGATTTATTTGCTTATCCATTACTTTTTTTAAAAAAACCGGGCACCTGCATTTCATTACACTCACCGATTTAGCTGTACATTTTTTCAGAAATAGTAGTCGATGAAAAACTTTGTTACCCAAAATTAAAGTCCGTTCTCGAGTTATGTATGATTTTCCAATTAAAAAATTGAGTGAGTTTACCCTATTTTCTATAGCCAACCATTTTGGTTCGGTTGCCTAGTTTCGAATGGCATGAGCCTCATTCTCTTCGTATTTTATTGAACTTTTATTTAAAATCAGTTTCAGAGCTTAATATTTAATATTGGCCAAATGTGACACCAAAAAGTGTTAACATTTTTTTCGTAAAAAGCAGCATGTTTTAAGGTTGTCCCAAAATTTATGGATTTCAACTAAAATACTTCTACATAGGCACATTTTTTTTATCTTTTCATGATATTTTCAAATTTTCTAGCCACATTTAATTTAGTCAAAAACATCTAAGGTTACATGCATTTCAATACACCCAATTTTTCGGAAAACATCATATTCATACTTCTATAACTTTTGTAGCTTTACTCCAAACGGCACCAACCCTTGGAAGGAAATTCTTACTTTTCTCCTCACAATATTCCATATGAAATACTATTTTGGATATTAAGATTCTAAATGTGGTATAATTTTTTTTTAAAATACCTTATAATCTGTTTAAAAAAAATTCAGGGATAGTATCGTATATTTATATTTATGTTTATTGAGCCAATATTTAAATAATGAAACAAATTTTGACGTAGGACTACGCCTTTGTTTTCATTATATAGAGAGGTTTAATCAAAATTTCAATGTGATGACGCGCGTCACGGAAATGATGTATTTACGAAATTTATTTGATTAAAGCAATGTCTCTTGTTAAATATAAATGTAATGTTTTAAAAACTGTAAAAATCAAACCAAGTTAAATAAAAAATTTGTGGATTGAAAAAAGAATTAAAACAACAAATTATTAATATGTATTTTAATTTCAATTTTAATTAAATAAACATGTCGCACGCCATTTTGATTTAAAGCTATAAAATTACATAGGTAGGTAGGATTGCATAGGTTATACAGCATATGGTATATGCTGTATAACCTATGCAATCCTAGAAAAATGTATGGTCGCAGACCAAAAAATGTTTAGGTTTTCGAGTTATGGGACGTCATTTAATTAAATTTGGTTACGTCGACAAAACATACAGTAACAAAATAATAATCATTACCTTGCATTCACAGTATTGTTTTCGCTCTGCGTTTCGATCTTGTTTTCAGATTTTTGTTTTTGTTGTTGTTTTTCTTGACGATATTAGCAAAGAAATGCTCATTTAACATATAAAAAACCAGAAAGTATAGGAATGTACAAGAGGGGGTAAGAATATAACTGGCGCTTAAAATAATCAGCGGTAAAATATTTAAGATCGTTGATCGTCGCATGACGTATTACTACCATATATTTAAATTGTAAATATACCTAAATTTGAATTTGTGTGTATGTAGGTTTATGCATATAGAAACTAGAATGAAGAACATAGCCAGTAAATGGATAAGGAAAAATGAAAAAAAAAAATACTTTATTGAAATGTATTAGAAAAGAATAGTATCAAAACCAACAATCCAACGAAAATTTTTTTTATTTTTTATTTAATAAGTCCACGTGTGCACAAAAAGTGTTATATATATATATATATATATATATATATATATATATATATATATATATATATATATACATATATATATACAGTGAAATTTCTGGTCATTTTACGGAGGTGGTCGGTATGATGATACTTTGTAATCGTTTAAAATAAAATGCCTATACGATTATGTTATAAACAAAACAGTAAAACATCATCATAAAGCCTGAATTCCATTGCGAATAAAAGTTTGTCAGTCAAAATAAAGGGAGATAAAAATATAAAATCGGTGGTTGTGTGAAAGAAACACAAAACGAAGTCAGTCAAGATTTTACTTACATCAAATGTGTGTTTGTATTAGTGGATCGCCATAATTATGGTCAACAATTATCAAAATCGAGGTCATTTTATAGTTATCCAACTAATATACGCACACAAATTTTGTGTATGAACGCAAATTTTTTTCCGCACACTAAGTTAATTAAAAGTTTGTTATTTTTATGGTAAGTATCATAATTTTTTTTGGTGGTTGCTTCTAAAATAGCTGTGATAATCAAAAAATATAAAGTTTGTGTACAGTTAAATTGTGATAAATTGGGATCAATTGTGATAATATCGCTAAATACTATTATTGGCAATTTAATAAAGTAATCGTTTTTTTTTAAATAATTTATTGGTGGTGAAAAAGCCAAATTAAAACTCCAAGTGATAACCAGAAATTTTACATTTTTTATTTTTATTTTTTTGCTGTCGCTTTCAAAATTTATCAAGATATTTGTGCTATAAAAAAAAATAAAAAAAACATGCTTTATCTTTGTCACTCCAATGGATTTTTTTTTGTCTTCTTTCGACTTGAAGTCAGTTCAGTCAATTATGCCTCAATTCCACTGTGAATTAAAGTTTGTCAGTAAAAATAACTTGAGATAAAAATATAAAATCGGTGGTTGTCTGAACGAAACACACAACGGAGTCAGCCAAGTTTTTAATAACAAAAAATGTGTATCTGTGTTAGTGCACTGAGGTCGAAATTAAAAAAAGTATCAAATCGAGAACATTTTATGGCAGTCCAACTAATACATGTACATAAATATTGTGTACCGATGAAAAATATTTCTCGCACAAACTGATAATTTTAATTGTTTGGCATTTTTATGGGAAAGATTTTTTTAAATTTTGTATTTTATGACGGAAATAATTTGAATACAATAATTCTGATATGAGTAATAATAATAATTAAATCATTAGATTATTTTGAAACGTGAAAATAATCGAATTAACACTAATACTTCATTTTTCTAATAATTCTTGGTTGTTCTAGGTTATGTTTTTGTTTGCTGTCAAAACACTAAGGCAATTTTAAAGTTTGCAATTTTTATGGTAAAGTCTAATGTGTGATCGAAAATATTCGAAAAAATAATTCTGATATGAGTATTAGCAATAATTAATTTTTTAGATTATTTTGAATCGTAAAAATATTCGAATTAGCACTAATTCATAATTTGTTTTAATAATTCTTGGTTATGTTTTTGTTTGGTGTCAAGATGTATCCATAAAATTTGCTATAAAAAAAACAATAACAAAATACTTTATCTTTGTCTCTCTGATGGTATATTTTTTTTTATCTTCTTCCAACTTCAAGTCAGCTCACGCAATTTTTCACAGTGGAATTGGGGCTTAACGGTGAACTACTATTTTATAAAAATACATTTACACACACACATACAATTAAAATTTACAGTCGGGGCAACGTCAATAATAATTAATATCCATTGAACTGCTTGCTATTTTACTCTTATTACTTTCAACATCGTATACTAAAACTAAGGACGTGTTCGAAGTTTGTAATAATTTTGGTTTTATAATAATTTTGACAGGAGTGAAATAATTTTCTCTTCTATATTTTGTAATAAGTTTTATTTGTACTATTTTTTTAGAAATAAATTACGGCTTACGGTAATACGGCTTAATTATAGTTATTGCGTGCTTTTGTTTATTAATATTATTACAGAAGTGTCAAATTTACAACACGTACTGGTTGCGATAATTTGGTTGCATACAAAATAATGTCATAGCTAGAATAATTATCACAAACTTCGAACACGTCCTAAATAATAAATAGATGAAACCAAGAGAAAGAAACCAAGCTACATTATGAAGGTGGATATGTGGTAATATTAGTAACCGTGTAGAGAAAAAATATGGAAGTGAGGACCAGCATATTTAATGACGATTTGAATAGATCATGTTTAAATGTCAAATTTTCTTAAACCGCAAGAGCTACCATCTTTCGGAAAACTCCGAAAGCATAAGCAACTTTCACATACACCACTAGGTGTCACTAAATATTTGCTGTCAAAAATTGTAAGACATTTTTATGTGTGCATTTTGTAAACATAAGCATAAACATTTTCGTGTTATAAAAGTGATTATTATTAATACGTGATAATTAAATTGATTTTGAGAACTTTTTATGAGCGTCCTTTTGAAAAACGTCAGTTATCCTTTTTTGATTTTGTAGTGACATCTAGTTGCAAACGCTCTGGACTTTTTCTTTAATCGTGCTGCCTCTTTCGGAAAACATGATCCATAACATGTGGAGAGAAGGGACTCAAGAGTAAAAAAAAGAAAAATATTTCTCTGTTTACATTTAAAAAACAATATTTTTGGTCATATTAAAGGAGTTGATTTAATTCGCATAACCCAAAATACACTGGTCGCTAAACAGAATAGGGAGGTGGTCAGGTTAAAGAGAATTTCTAGAACAAATTTGTATGGTTAATGTGTTGTGACTGTAGAAAAGTGGCCTATTTAAGGAGGTGGTCAGATTGAAGGGGTGGTCACATTGTGAGATTTCACTATATATATATATATATATATATATATATATATATATATATATATATATATATATATATATATATATATATATATATATATATATATATATATATATATATATATATATATATATATTTAATATATATATATATATATATATATATATATATATATATATATATATATTAAATATATATATATATATATATATATATATATATATATATATATATATATATATATATATATATATATATATATTATATATATATATATAGGCACGGATTGGTTTTAGCTCTCTCACTTGACAGGCGACGGTGGCAAATTTTGGAAAAGGAAGATTTAATTGTTTTTTAATTAAATAAACAGCGATTTTTAGTTATTAATATTTCCACACCAAGAAATAAATGGCGCCACTTTGACTGAGACAGCTAAAACCAATGCTAGCCTATATATAATGTATATATATATATAATATATATATAATATATAAAAACGGTTTTGTTTGGTACATTAAAAACTAAAATAAAATAATTTTCTTTTACTCCTTTCTAGCTGCTTTTATTTAGTGTCTCGTTTTCGTGTGTAAGGTGAAACAAAAATAATTTCTTTAAGTATATGTGTTCAATATCAACACAATTTTACAATTGTTTATGTATTGTATTTTTTATGTTGTTAACTTGGTCGTTACTCGTAAGTATATAATAGCGACGATCATCGTAGTTCCAAAAATTGGAATATGTTGTGTGTCGCTACAAAAAAATTACCATTCAAGAAATACACCACTTGAATTATCTTATATATTCCTATAAGTCCTGAAAAAACTTATCGATCCCATGCAAAAAATCCAAGTTTTCTACCAATTTTATTTAGTGGCACTAATAAAATATAGTGGCTAAGGCGGTGAAAACAACATCGAATCCAAAAAAATTTGTCAACCATAATAATTTTTTGAGGTTTTCGTAATATAAAATTTGAAACTTATCGACACATCGATATTTATTTTAAAAATGAGAACTGTCATTAATTTTTTTTTTATTGTTTTGACAAATTGCCAACTTCCCTCAACAGATAACAGATTTCGCTTCTCTTCGCCTTATGATTTTTTGCAACCACATAGACGCCGCTAATCTTACATTTACTTAAATGAAAAATGTTTGGGTTTTGAGAACAAATATTTTCATAAAAAAATATTGTATCGAGAAGTTGTATCAAGCATCAGAACGGAAGTGTCATTGGGAAGAAAAATGTTTCATATGAAATATATGGATATTCTGGCGCCCACGCTAAATGTATCCAAATGTGGCACACATCTTAGAGGGCTTGTTTATGGGTTAGCCCGATCAATTATATTTTTTGCCTTCGCGGCCTTTATGTACTACAGTGGATATTTGGTCGCCAATAACGGTGTGTACTTTGATGACGTATTCAAAGTAGCCGAAGCCTTAATTATGGGTACAGTTTCAATAGCCAATACATTAGCGTTTGCTCCAAATTTCCAAAAAGGATTAACATCGGCCGCTAAAATATATCCTGATGCAAAAGTGTTGAATAAATTAAATTTAAATATGCTCAAAGGACAAACGGTTGCATTAGTCGGGCAATCTGGATGCAGCAAATCTATATGTATTCAATTAATTGAACGGTTTTACGTTTTGATCGATGGTAGTACGTATTTCAATCGATAGTAATCACATCTCTATCGTTTAAACAAATGCGATCACAATTGGGTATTGTATCTCAAAACGTTATTGAAGCGGCTAAAAATGCAAATATTCATAATTTCATTACGTCGCTTCCGCTTGGTTACGATACCCAAGTTGGCGAAAAATCTTCGCAAATATCAGGTGGCCAAAAACAACGTATCGCTATTAAACGTGCGATAATTCGTAATCCACAAATTCTACTGCTGGACGAAGCAACATCGGCGCTCGACACAGAAAGTGAAAAAATTGTACAAGCTCTTGATGCGGCCAAAGAAGGACGAACATGTATCACAATCGATCATCGTTTGAAAATGATTTATTACGACCAAATTTAAATTTCAATAAATTTTTTTTACAATTGCTTTGTTATATGCCGATTTGGACGTAAATTTCAGCTAAAATTACGAGTTTCTAAGTATTTACTATAAAAACAACAACAACAAATCTAAATGTCATTCGTCGCAAAAAAACGATCAGTTTAAAAAAAAAAAAAAAAAATTGTTGTTGTTGTATAACGATAAGTCCAAAACAAGATCGAAACGCAGAGCGAAAACAATACTTTGAATGCAAGGTTATACTGTATTACCACTGAGCATAATACTAATAGAGGAGTAATTTGTATGAACGACAAATGTCCACTAAAAATAAAATCGATTTTTCCTCGATTTCAATTTCGAGCTCAACGAAACAATCATATAAATTTCTAATATTTCCGAATGCCTCTTTCTATCTTTCGTATTTTCTATAAGCAAAAATTAAAAGAGGAATTTAAAGGCGTTACTAAATTTTACGTTAAAACAAAACCAACCACCAAGCAGGCCATGGAAAACACTATAGGCTTTGAATACATAGGGATGGATCAAATTTTAATTAAACTGATTTCTAAGATCTTTACTCATTTTAATATTTAATGTGATTCCACGACGAACACGTATAACTAAATTTATTTCCCTGTATATTTATTCACCAATTGACAGAAAGCACTTTCGGAAATGGGGAATAAAAAGAGTTGGAAAAATTTATTTGGGGAATAACTGCTGTAAAAACAAAATATTGCCCATTCGCCGGGAATTACCAGAATAGGGCCACTGGCAAAGTTTTTATTAAATACTGAATTCTATGTTTTTTACCACTTTTTAATTGTTTTGAATTAAATCTATTATTTAAGTGTTTTTTTGAAGTTAAATTTTCTCTTTTCCAGAATTTAAACACGACTTATGCAACGCTAGATTTTAAAAATCTTTATTTTGAAATTGGACTTTAGAAAACGAGAGATAAAAACAGACATTCATACCTAACTCGATCATTCTTTTCATTTTATATCTCAAGAATTTATTTAATACCAATTCCAAAATGTTAGAGAGAGAAGCCTGTGAATCCAAAAAATAATGCAAACTATATGAAAATATTTCAGTAAATAGTTTCTTAAAGTTTATATTTTTTTCGACTAATTTTTTGGATTTTACTCTGACATAAAGACGGATCTTGTTGGCTACATTTGAACTGATTATGGTGAATCTCGCCATACCCGATCAAACCGGATACTAAAATGATTTTTAGATGAAATTCTGGAATAGAAAAACAAAAAATATTGTTTCCCAAAAAGCAATAAAATATATGAACTATTATTCACTGAAGTCTGTGTTTTCACGAATACTAATTTTTTCGAGGTTAATGCCGGATACCCCTTCTTGTAGCTATATGAAATATACTGTCCTTATTTCCCTTTTGGGTACAATTTTCAGGAAGCATGAATACTCGCAGGCGTGATCTTATGCCAAACACATGCAACACAAAAACTATGTGCGAACGGTGTTGAAGTGTCAATCAACACAATTCGACGAAGGCTTGGAGAATTTGACGTTAAAAATAGGTACACGTAGTATAAACCTTTGTTGAACGAGTGGCACATCGGAAAAAAACTAATTTGGGCAAAAAAAACTGGGGTCTTTTGAAGGCAAGGCTTAGAGGAAATATAATAATAAATACACAGCAGTTTGTTCGCATTCTCAAAAACATTCGAAAATACCCTACTCCAGAATATGCGGCCAAATTAAGTGAAAGTTCCACTAGGAGATGTCAGTTTTTAATATACAAAAAAGCTCAACTGGACTACATACTAAAGTATTTGCGAAATTAGTTTTAATATCTATTATGAGAAATAAATATCAATTAGTATATTTTTGTGTTTTTGTTGTTTTCTTTGAGATATTTTCTTGCGAAACATACTCTAGTTCAATCTACATAACTGACCATTACCATAATTCTCTAAGAAATAAAATTGGTAGAGTTAATAAAACCAAATAAGTGCTTTTAGTTCGGTTTTTTCCAGTATATAAAATTTGTGTATTTTCTTGTTTCTCAGTTCACTTGAAGTTTTAAGTAACTGTTTCTTTTATTAGCAAACACTTAAGATCTTCCAATAGACAACTAAAAAACTGTGAACAAAGAAAGGAAATCCTTGTTCTTCTTCCTAGTATACTAGATTTACTAGGTTGGATACCAGGAGACTTTATTAGAATGCCCAGAATTATCAATAATCAAAAAATGAAAAACTTTCGTGAATGCCTATTTCTTGGTGTTCTACCAAAACTAAACCACTTTTGAGAATTAACCATGAAAAAGTAAGTTTGTAGCGGTCTACCTTTTGGTTGAAAATGGCGACAGTAGAGGTGGGGCACATTAATCTTTTTCGCTACTCAGGTGATCTTGGGTATCAAAGTGGCTTGCCTGAAGTGTTAATTCTCATGTGGCTCTTGAAAAAAGTATCATGGTTGTGATGCGCAGTTCTGTCGAATAATGTGGAGCATTTAAATGATGGTTATGAGGGGCATGCAAACAACAGCACCTGTCACGTCTAGGATTTGGTGGAAAAGACACAGATGAAGACCAACAGGTAAGGACTCGGGACAACCAAATTAGCTGATTAGTAGATTCAAGTTTTTTTACTGAATTTTCACAAAATGAGTACCAAATTATTTACATAAATAAATAGAATTAAATTATCAAAAGAACTACTATTGAAATGAGTAAAAACCCGTACCCGTAATAATTAATTGCAAGTATAGGGCAACTATTATGTACTTTAAAATTAGAGAAAACTTTTATTTAAAAGTTTACCAGCTTAGGTTTTACAGTCAACCCTAAACGAAAATTTCGGTGTAATATATTTGTTAAGGGTTGACTTTAAAAACTAAGTTGATTTTTTTTTATATTACTAAGGACCATTATCTTTTACGGAAAATTTAACTCTAATCAGAACTTAATTTTTTTATACATTTACCCATTAATACAAAATAAATACTGATAACAAGAGTTACATTTTTCGTAAAAAACAATACTGTTAAGTAGGTTTTCTCTAATTTTTCTGAACGAATAATAGTTACTGTATACAGAAGTTTTTACATATTCACTTATTCCTAGAGTAGTTCTTTTGATAAATTAATTCTATTTATTTATGAAAATATTTTATTATTTTGTATTTTATAACCAGCTCTTGTTTGTTGGCGCAGCGTTCTTATCAGTCGGTCTCCCTTTTCGCGTTCTCCATTTAGCCCTTTATCGTGATTGCTGTTATTGTCTATATCTTTCTAGACTCCATATACACAATTCAAGTGCTTTCCAATAATATGAAGAATTGCCAAATAAATAACAACTTTAAGACCATTTCGGCAGCTACACGAATTCGACCAGACCCAATATTTTTTTAATTTGATTAACACATTTCTTAAAGATCATCCTACCCGGGTATTTAATTAAGAGCCCTGTTTTGTTTTTGGGGGACGAGCAACATAATTGCTGAGAACCATTGTGAATTATTTACAGTTGTAGATTCCATCCCTGTCCAACTGTCTACGCTTGAAATATAAGATTTTATATGGTGACAAACATGTTTCTAGTTTACATATATAATATATAAAAGCTTTTGGTTGTAAGTAAATTAAATAATTCTCTCTAAAATTATTTTGAGTCGTAAATGAGTACTGATTAAAAATATTGATGGTGAAAAAAATTTCCGCCGTTTTTACAATAGGTGTCAGTAAAATTAATATTTTATTTGTTTAAAGGCTGACAAGTCATTTTTGATATGTCATTTTAAAGGTGACATTTCCTAAATCATTATAAAAAAAAATTTGAAATTTGTTTATTCCGTGAAAAGCTATTCCGTGTAAAATATGAGTGAAATTATAGAAGAAATTAGATATATTTTAAAATTCTATTTCAAAAAAAGAAAGACAAGCCGATAGAATCACGCAAACAGTGGTGCAAGACAAGCACCTAGGTTAGAGAAAACTACGTTGGGAAGTTGTAATGCCTTCACCGTATAGTCCTGATTTTACACCATCAGACTGTCATTTGTGTCGTTCACTGCAGAACATTTTTTCGCCTAAAGAGCACAGAAATTTTACTGTGACGGGATTATGGTTTTACCAGAAACATAGCAGTAAGTTGTCAACCAGAATAGTACATATTTAGTTTAATAAAGTTAAAAAGAAAATAAATACAGGGGGCATTTGTAATTTTAGACAAAAATGGCGGAAACGTTTTAGACTAACTACTATTAATGATCATCAATTCTTAGATAACTACTATCCAATAAATGATCATCAATTCTTAGATAAAAAGTTGTAATCCACACTTTTTATAAAATTTCGATGAAACCGTTATTACGCTAATTTTCACTAATGGAAATGTCTCGTACTAAATTGTACCTGAAAAGGTCCCGACTTTAATTAAACGATCACGTAATAAAAAAAATAGTAGTTGCCAATTACATTTTCACGATGACCCTTACGAATCTTTTAAAGGTCAATCTATAAAATTTTTTAAACCTTAACAATTTTGTAAGTACATTTTTTACCAAAAACTCAATCCCCTCGAAATACTTGATCTTACCTATCGATAACTTTCGATAACCTCACGTTGCACCGCTACCTCATACAACGGTAAAACTAAAAGTGTGTTTGAATTCCCACTGAGTTCACTTGATAAACCTAATATTTTAATAATAAGTTATGAATTGGAGAAATGGCAGACATAAAATAAAAAAAAAAGATATTTTCGAGAAATTTAAAATATGTTTTGCTTTGAGTTTTGGCCTAAGTTATGAAGTTTTTCATATTCTACACATATTAAAGTAACTTTTAAAGCACAAAAAAAGAAATCGATTTTTTGAAACTTCTAAATGGTTGTCCCACTCATTATGTGCAACATTATTAGAGTTTATGTGAAATACTATTTCGAATAAAGCTTTATATTAGATTGTTATTCATTTTTAATTAACAAATTAAGGATATTGTGTAAAATTCATATTCAAATACAATCGAGTAAGAAACTTTACATTATGCAATATGTAATTCAAAATATTTAAAAATTCTTACCTAATAAAACTTTAAATGCGATTTCGATATATTTTGTTTTTTGCGGTTTCATAATTTTCTATTTCTAAACAAGCAACTAAAAATAATACCAACACTGTAAAGTGGTAGTTTGGTTTATTTTTAACGAAAACTGACAACATTGTCAGTTCATTGATAAATTTACGGTTGTATTTATTTTTAATTCTTTATTTTCAGCGTAAAATTTAGTAACGCCCTTAAATTCTCCTTTTAATTTTTGCTTATAGAAAATACGAAAGATAGCAAGAGGCATTCTGAAATATTGGAAATTTATATGATTGTTTCGCTGAGCTCGAAATTGAAATCGAGGAAAAATCGATTTTATTTTTCGTGGACATTTTTCGTTCATACAAATTACTCCTCTATTAATATTATGCTCAGTGGTATTACTGTAAAACATTTAAATCGAGGAAAAAACTGAACAATTATTTTGTTATATGTACTATGTTTTGTCAAGACAGTTTTTACATGTTTTGTCAAATACATACATTACAATTAGTACAACACCAAAAATTAGAAAGTTGCAATCGGAGCTAAAACGCTTGAACAACCATGGGAATTCATCGACAGAGCGGCTGGTCTCAGACTCGTGGCCCTCAACGTTCAGAGTTTGTTGGCACACAATGGAAACATGGAGAGCGATGATATACTACAGCGAGCAGATCTGTTAATTATTAGTGAAACTTGGCTTGATAATGATTCGAGTATAAATAAAAATAGATTTCATTGCATAACTAAATTTAAGAGACAAAACATAAGAGCAAGCGGTATCACAATGTACGAAAAGGACGGCACTCCAGCTGTAGCAGTATCACACATATTTACGAATGTTGACAACGGCTATGACAAGTTTGGTGATATCTATGGGGCGGAAGTGGCCAACAACAAACACAAAGCGATTGTACTTTCTGTTTATATATCGCCGAATATGACGCAAAGCGACACACCATGCTTCTTACTGCGAATTTTGCTCAATTATGCACCGAAAGTGACATCATCATCAAAAGAGAGACAGCTGGACACGATTCCGATTATATGCTGTGTAATGACTTTAACTTGGATGTTAAAAAGGAAAAAAAACCAAAAATTCGTCGACTTCTTGCAAGAAGAATTTAGTTTGAGGTTGGTTTCCAGTGCAACGGATACAACCACCCTGAGTGACTGTTGTTTGTATATGATATTTGTACCAAACTTCGGCTTAAGGTATAGGTGGGCCTGGTACAATGAAGGCGCAATAACCTTGTGGGTGGTAAATTGGTGCTTTAGGTTCAATAACAGCTGGTCGATGTGCGCTTGATTTGGTGTTGCAATAAAATGGTGTCTTCGCTGGATTTTAATACACGTAACGCAATGATATTTATTTTTTGATGACAAGCAAACAACTATTTAAACACGTTACAAGCCGTACGATATTAATTTATTATTTAACAATTTAGTTTTAGATTTTAATTTACAAATATTTGATCACGCTTTATATTTTTATTATTTATTTTATGTCCGTTCGCTTCGATGGTTGATAGGTATGAGAGAATTATATTTTTTCGTTTTAGAAAATGACATACAAGTTTAGTTTGTTTATCTACCTAAATCTAGGTGGCTACGCTATTAATTTAACATAAAAATATTATTAATAACTAAATTTGACGCTAGGTGACTACTTTTCTATGTTCTTACCGAACTCATAACCAAAATTGAATTTATAACGTTCTATTGTTGAAACGTCAAAGTTTGAGGTAAACAGAATGAATTGTTTCTGTTTATCTTTACAATTAATTTAAATTTAAGTAAATTGTGATTTCTAATAATAAATACAGGATAATAATAAATTATTGAATTGAAGATTAGTATTATTATTACGCTACAATATTATATAATTTGTTAATTATAAATTTAATGAATTATTATATTTTTAGGTTAGATTAGCATGAAAATAAAAACGTCAACAATTTGAAGATATGTAAGTATACGTTTAAATTGTTATGAATTATTTTCTAATTGATTCTTAATTTTTTCTTCCAGGTATATTTGATTGTGTTTACGACATACCGGCCGCCTTGAATCGATTGATTCAATTTACTTGGAGTAAACACAGCTTGTGCATAGGACGTTTTATTATTCCATTTTTTTTTTTTCACTGTGACAACTCTGACGTTGCCGTCTGCACCAGGATGAAGATGCGTTATTTTGCCCATAAACCATTTACAAGGAGGTAAATTATCGTCTTTGATGAGCACTATGTCGTTGATATTGATGTTTCTTTTCTCTTTGTGCCATTTAGTTGCTCGTTGCAGACTGGTTAGATATTCCAGCTGCCATCTTCGCCATATATTCTGGTTCATCTGCCTTATTAATTGCCATCTGGACAAATTGGATATTTTGACATCCTTTAGATTGTGGTCAGGAAGCTGTGTTGATGGTCGCCCAATTAAAAAATGTGACGGTGTTAAGTAATCGATATCGTCTTCTGCCAACACACAAAGGGGTCGCGAGTTTAGCATAGCCTCAATCTCAACGATAAGTGTTGATATCTCCTCTAGCGTTAATATTTGTCCATTGGTTACTCTTTTCAGGTGATATTTGATGCTTTTGACGGCCGCCTCCCACAGTCCGCCAAAATGTGGTGCGCTAGGTGGAATCGGTTTGAAAATGATTTGATCTGTTAATAAAAAATTTGAAATGTTATTATGGTTTTCCTTTAGGAATGTGAAAAGTTGATGTAGGTGATTTCGAGCTCCAATAAAATTGGTTGCATTATCGCTATGGATTTCTCTGCAAATCCCTCGACGAGCAATAAATCGTTTTAGTGCGGCTAAGTAAGCATCTGTCGTTAAATCAGAAACCAACTCAATATGTACGGCCTTTGTGGCAAGGCAAACAAATAGGCAAATATAACTCTTGCCGGATTTTTGGCCTCTTCGCCTCGTCGTGTACGTTTGAAATGGACCGGCATAATCAACACCGACCTTGTAAAACGGTCTAACCAAATCTACCCTCGGATTAGGTAGCTGCCCCATTACTTGGCTTAGAGTTCTACCCGCTTCTTTAACACATTTGACGCAGCTGTGTACGATCTTTCGAATGAGGTTTCTTCCGCCTAGTATCCAATATCTTTGTCGCAGCGTAGCCATCATTAAGGTTGGTCCAGCATGTAGATGTCTCAAGTGATGTTCTCGCAATATTAATTCGGTTAATTCGTCACGTGCTGTTAGTATTATGGGATGCTTTACGTCGTATGTTATGGCTGCATTTTTAATTCTTCCGCCAACCCGTAATAGTCCCGATTCATCAAGAAAAGGCTTGAAGTACTTGATTCGACTTGATACAGGTACTTCCTTGTTGGATCTAAGTAGCTGAATTTCTGTTCTGAAGTGCTTGTATTGTGCGTGCCGAAGAATGATATGATGCGATTTCTGAATTTCTGCTACGCTGAGGTACGGTGAAACAGAATTTTTCGGAATTCGATTTAGTTTTAGGTTTATGTATCGATATACGTAGGTCAAAATTCGAACTAATTTGTTGAAACTGGATATATTTTTGGATAGATTGTCGATTATGTTTAATGTTGTGATTTGCACGTTCAGCGACTTGCTATGTAGCTCTTCTACGGTATTTGATTGTTGATATAGGTTTTTTGGCCAAGCCTCGTCATTTATTAGCCAACTTGGTCCGTTCCACCACAAATCGAAGTGCTGCAATTTTTCAGGTTCGAGTCCCCTCGAGGCACAATCGGCTGGGTTGTCTTGCGATTCTACATGTCTCCATTGTGATCTGTTGAAGTGAGTGAGAATCTCACCAGTCCTATTACCGACGAAAGTGTTCCATTTGCTTGGATTTGAATTTAGCCAATCCAAAACTATCTTAGAGTCGGTCCATGCGAATATCTCGATGATCTCATTTTCCAATGCCCTCTTAACATTCAATAATAGCTTGCTTAATAGTACCGCGCCACAGAGTTCCAGTCGTGGAATTGATAATTGTTTAATGGGTGCCACTTTCGTTTTTGCTGATAGCAATTTAATTATGGGTTCGCAATCTGGATTTATGATTTTACCATAAACAACCGCGGAATAGGCTTCTTTGGAAGCGTCCGAAAACCCGTGAAGTACGATTTTGGTTTTGCGTGTGGTATTTAGAAATCTTGCTAATCGGATGTTTTCGGTATTGCTTAAATTGCCTCTTAACTTTAACCAATTATTTAATAGATTTGTTGGCAATTGGTCATCCCATTTTAGATTTTCGGCCCACAGTGATTGAATGAATATTTTTATAGAAATTGTTACGGGAGCCAGCCATCCTAGGGGGTCGAATAAACGGCTGGCTTCAGATAGAATCCCTCGTTTGGTTGTGGTTGGTTGTTCATTCAGGTTGACTTGGAATTGGAAACAGTCTCTGACTGGGTCCCAATGAAGTCCTAATACTTTGGTATGATTGTGGACGGAATTATCCACTTCTAACAGGCTCGGCTTTTGAATTGGTTCTATGGTATCACTCAGTGTTCTTTCATTAGATAGCCATTTCCGGGGGTGAAATTGGGAATTTGATAAGATTGATGTAATCTGGATTTTTAGCTGCTCGGCTTCATGTAGGGTATCGGCACCGGTCATCAAGTCGTCCACATACATGTCGGTTTTGATGCGTTCAACTGCTAGAGGAAATTCTTTGATATAGGTATTTGCTGCCTCTATAATTGCCCTTGTAGCTAAATAGCTTGCGCAAGCTGTCCCGTATGTGACGGTTTGCAATTCATACGTTTGAAACGGTTTTGTGGAATCTTCTCGCCATATTATCCTTTGATATTTGGTGTCATTATCTGCTACACGAACCTGGCGGTACATTTTTTCAATGTCTGCCGTAACCGCTACTTTAAATTTTCTAAAACGAGACAATATTTGATATAAACTTGATTGCACGGTCGGTCCAACCGCTAAGCAATCATTTAGTGATTTCCCACTAGTTGTTTTTGAGGAGCCATCAAAAACAACCCTCAGTTTTGTTGTGCTACTTGTGTCCTTGAGGACCCCGTGATGTGGTAAGTAACACTGAGATTGATTGTCCCTTTGGTTTATCTCGACTTCCTTCATATGTCCTAGGTTTAAGTATTCTAGCATGAACAAATTGTATGATTCAGCGAAACTTGGTTCTCTAACGAATTTTCGTTCAATTGAGTACATTCTTTGTACAGCTGTTTTATAAGAGTCACCCAATGCAGACGGTGGGATTTTGAATGGTAGAGCCACCTTGATTCTTCCAGAGCTATCTACGGTCTTTGTTGAATTGAAGCATTTCTCACATAACTCTTCTTCCGGTGTTAAATTCAGCTTCTCCACTTCTGGGTTTTCTATCTCCCAAAATCTCCGTAATAGGTTATCCAGATTGCTCTCGCAACTGTCCACTTTGATTGAGATGGATTGCGCTGGAATCGTGCCACTTGTCCTTCCTCCGATTACCCAACCCAATTTGGTGTTTTGAAGAATTAATTCGCTTTTTGTTATGATCTTCCCGTTGGATAACATCTCAAAAACGATGTCGGCTCCAATTATGATGTCAATCTCAGACGCCTTGTAAAAGTGCGGATCAGCTAGGTCATAATGTTTGAATTCATCTACGTTAATATCGGATATCGATGGTTGTTTGGCGGTCAGCTTCGGGAATACAAAGGCTTCTATCTCAAGTATTGGTTTTGGTTTGTTCCACGGTATCATCACTAACGATACTGCTCCCTTTGTATAACCGTTGGTAGTTGCTCCTATGCCCGATATGGCCAATTTAGCGCTGTTTCTCTTCAACTTTAATTTTTGGGCACATTTTTCGGAGATGAACGATCCTTGTGATCCCGAATCCAATAAAAGTCGACATAGTTGGTATTGATTGTTTACATCTGCCATCTTCACTAATGCTGTAGGTAGTAAGGCACTTCCTGATTGATTGGTTGTTGTAGTGTAGATTTGCTGGTTGGATTTGGATTGACTTTCTTCATTCGGTTGGATAACAGACACAGTAACACTTGATTTGTTTTCGCTTGATAGATCTTCATGCAGCAGTGTATGATGTTTTTTATTACACTGACGACATCGAAATCTTGATTTGCACATATAAACGCTGTGATTGTCGTTAAAACAATTAAAACATCGATTTTGTTGCTTTATTGAATTCATTCTTTCATTAATAGACATACCTTTAAATTTATTACACTCAAACAATCTGTGACGATCTTCGGGACATAGTGAGCAGATTGGAATTTCATGTGGACTTGGTGTGGACGATACAACGTGGCTTCGAACATAGGGTTTGGATTGGTTCCAATGTGACTGAGAGCGTTTGTTTGAGCACTTTATTGATTCTAGCGCATCGATTCTTTGGGTGAGGAAATCAAAAAACTGTCTTATATTTGGAAGATCGTACGCTGCCGAAATTTGAGCCCATTGGCTGTTGGTTTCACTATCTAGTTTATTTATTAAAATATGGATCAACCAGTGATCACGTGTTTCGGCTTCTTCGCCTAAAGCCTTTAACCCGCGTAATATCTCATCGGATGTATCGAGCACTTGCCTCACGTTTGCAGCATTTGCAGCTATCACTGATGGTTGATTTATGAAATTTTTTATAAATGTGTATATAGTGTGCTTTTTCCTGTCATATCTTTCTCGTAATTTATGCAGTGCTTCTATATAGTTTGCATCCGTGATGCTAAAATGCTTTAATAGTGCTGCAGCCTCTCCCTTTAGTGTCCCCTTCAGATACTGCAACTTTTGCGATGGTGTTAGCCTAGGGTTGCCATGAATTGTAGCGCAAAACAGGTCGTGAAACGATTGCCATTCTGTATAATTACCTGTGAATGATGGAATAGATAGTTTGGGGAGTTTCACATCCACGTGTAAGCCTGTGCCTGAGGTTTCGAGAATCGTGTCGTTCAAGGACAAGGTTGGCTCGATTTTCGTTCTTAATGCTAGATTTAATCCCGCAACTATCTTATAATAATTGTCTTCGAATTCCGTATCCAATTCCTCTTCGTTTTTCAGCGCTACTATTTTGTCCTCGATATCATTGAATTCGGTGCGGTATCGCTCGACGTTTGTTAACCTGACCTTTATGTCTTCCGCATTGGTAGAACTGCTTATTGAGTTGAGAAAATTGATTAACTTTGTTATGTTCCCTTTAATGGATGCTCGTCTTTTCTTTAGTGAAGTTATGTCCGCCATTTTATAATCACAATAATTGGTTATTCACTTCACAACACGTTTTTTTTTTTTTTTTAAATTTTTAGGTTATAATTTCGAAAGGTAAGTTTTCGAACCGACAATGGATATGAGCAAGTGTATCAAAGACCAAATTGTAAAATTAACTCTACTTATTAAAATAACACTCTTTGCTTCGATTTTTAAGATTTATAATAAATAAATAAGTTTGATACTTGCGGTTTATCGGCGTGTTTCCGTAACTGAGCTTTGCTGTAATTCCTGGATTGAATTTCTATCCGGCTCGAAGGACCAATTTTATGTACCAAACTTCGGCTTAAGGTATAGGTGGGCCTGGTACAATGAAGGCGCAATAACCTTGTGGGTGGTAAATTGGTGCTTTAGGTTCAATAACAGCTGGTCGATGTGCGCTTGATTTGGTGTTGCAATAAAATGGTGTCTTCGCTGGATTTTAATACACGTAACGCAATGATATTTATTTTTTGATGACAAGCAAACAACTATTTAAACACGTTACAAGCCGTACGATATTAATTTATTATTTAACAATTTAGTTTTAGATTTTAATTTACAAATATTTGATCACGCTTTATATTTTTATTATTTATTTTATGTCCGTTCGCTTCGATGGTTGATAGGTAAGAGAGAATTATATTTTTTCGTTTTAGAAAATGACATACAAGTTTAGTTTGTTTATCTACCTAAATCTAGGTGGCTACGCTATTAATTTAACATAAAAATATTATTAATAACTAAATTTGACGCTAGGTGACTACTTTTCTATGTTCTTACCGAACTCATAACCAAAATTGAATTTATAACGTTCTATTGTTGAAACGTCAAAGTTTGAGGTAAATAGAATGAATTGTTTCTGTTTATCTTTACAATTAATTTAAATTTAAGTAAATTGTGATTTCTAATAATAAATACAGGATAATAATAAATTATTGAATTGAAGATAAGTATTATTATTACGCTACAATATTATATAATTTGTTAATTATAAATTTAATGAATTATTATATTTTTAGGTTAGATTAGCATGAAAATAAAAACGTCAACAATTTGAAGATATGTAAGTATACGTTTAAATTGTTATGAATTATTTTCTAATTGATTCTTAATTTTTTCTTCCAGGTATATTTGATTGTGTTTACGACAATATTTGTAAGATCAGTGGATAATGTTTCATGTAGGAAATTCATAACTATCTTTTCTTACCATAGACTTATATTCGCAATAACGTAATCGTAATGTAACTTTCTCTATTATTATTACTTTTTATTTTGATCAGAAAATACTAAATTTTTGCTATAAATGTAACTTTAATTGAAATAACAAAACAATGAAAATTAATCTAAAATTGAGTGATTATGTGTTGTTTTTTACTAAACATACAGTTTTAATTCATAATATCTAAATTTTGGTTTCAATTAAACTATAAATAAAGTTGTTTCATTTTTACGTAGTCCTACGTTAATAGGTCATATCTCGGATACAAGCTCGTCGGTTTTTTTTATTGGTTTTGAGCTCTTCTTTTATATTTATAAATTATTTTATAGCCTTAGTTTTCGAATCCTATTCGAGCAAAATGAATTTTTTATTTTTTCAAAGATTGTCACAATTTCTGGTTGTTTGAAGAAAACAATTTTTGAAAAAATAAAAAGTTCATTTTCTTTTGAGAATGAATCCGAATAGGATTCGGAAGCTCAGGCTATAAAATAATTTATAAATATGAAAGAAGACCTCAAAACCTTTAAAAAATATTTTTAGTAACGTACGATTTCATACGATTAAACATTTTTGTTGGTTTTGGTAAACCGCAACATGTCCATTGTCATTTAGTTACCAATACTACCTTCATTAGGGATATTAGTAGTGGTATCAGTCATTAACAAACAATAATTGGTCTTGCAATTATAGATGTGTTTGATTCAACCAACGAAAATGTTATACATGCAAGTCCAATTATTACGTAACTAGCAAGAAAAAGCCTGTGTAAACAGGCGTACGAACGAAACCAAAGTAACCTTGATTATACCAGAACCATCTTGATATGAATAGAGCCGGCATGTAAAAAATGAACTTAAAATAAAGGACATAGAAACACTAAAAAATAATTTATTTTCATAAAGTTTGTATGCAAAAACTGGATTTCGATTGACGAAAAAATATGAATTAAAAATTAAACCTAGATAAATAATTTTTTCTGAAATCACTAATAAATAACTCAATAACTAACTCATTTAAAGCACAGATTCTCAAGCTTCCCCATTTGCCAGATATAATAAAAAGAAAATAAGGGAATTAAATTAAAAAACGTTCTGCAACAACAACAATATGTATTATAAAGATAATATTCTATTTATTGACGTCATCACTTATCCACAACTAAAATCAATGGCAAAAAAAGAGAATACGCCTTCGCTGAACAGCCAAAATTAAAATACATCAAAGAGAGCCAAACAAAAAAAATTATAACAATATGCATTGAGCGAGAACAAAACAAAAAATCAAATCAACCCAGATTGTTATGCATCACAATGTAACCATTAACCAACAAAGATTAACTGTCCTTAAATGCCTTATTTATTTCTCAAGTATTAGAAATATTATTTAAATTAAGTCACAGCTGAAAATAAATACAACATGTTTTTGATTAGAATATTTGAATTGTCATAACATTTGAGAGCGCTGTATAAAATAAAACAGCTCTTACTTATTATTCCCATTCCTAGATGTCACTTAACACACAAATAAAAACAACAGGGATTCGGGCTGAGTAAACGATCTGAAAGAAAACGTAAAATTAACATAATTTCTTTCATAGCAATGGTTTAATTTTAGTAAATTTATAAAAAAAATTATATTAAATTAATTATTATTACAATTTAGTTATTACTACTATAGAGGGAAGCCACCAAAAGTATGTTTAACCGAATCAAAAATCAGACCGATTTTAAAACCCGACCGGTTCGATCACCTATTTGATTTTTCTTATGTATTTTTAATTGTAGGCGACATCTATGGTTTAAACAAAAGTCGTTAATAAAGCATTGCCACATGATATGAATCTGTATTCGGGTAGATTTTTGTCATGTGGCAATGCTTTTAGAAGGAGACTGAAAAGAGATGGTTATAATTGTTTATAAATTTAATGTTATGACGTAATTTACAACAACAACATTCCATAAAAGTTTAGCAATAGTTTATATTCCAAGAGGATTTTCACTACGAAATAAACATTTTCATGATTCGATTTTTCAATCAAATAAAATTAAATGTTTTATGAACATTTTCGTATAAAAATAATGTAAAAGCTCATAATTCTTATAGACTAAAACTGTAAATGAAAACAATCATTTTCCCATATAGTTTCATAGTAAAGGAAAAATTTTATGTTGTTTATTTTAAGCTTAGTAAAAAATACAGTCAATGTGGAGGCTCTTATTTATAGAGTAGGCTCTGGAAAAGGTATGCCACTAAAAAAGCTTCTAAAAAATACGTCATTAAGGCTCTGACAAAACGCAATAAATTAAAAGATTTCGAAATTGAGCCAATCGTATCTGAACGTATATTTGTTCCAAATATTTCTTCTATCAAAGAACCGGTACAAATAAATTGTGAGGGAATTTTGACGATGTCCTCTGCTTTTAAACCCCTATCCTCGGAAACGTCAGTTCCTAAGAGTTGCTAATAAATGTAATAATAAACACAAATTCTGTTTGTTTATACAAATGAGCAAGAAAAGAAAAGGACAAATAAAAGAAAAAATACTCGCATGCTTGGAACGATAAATAGTGTCGTTACCACTCAGCCAAATAAACAGACAGACAGACATCGGATCTGTATTATAGAAATAAAAGTTTTCTTTATACTTCTTTATTGTAGTATTGGGATCGTATATTCAAAATGTTTAATTTTAGCTAATAGCGGATGGAAAAACAGTCCATTTTATCAAAACAATTTGTTTAAAATACTTCCATTGTATTAAATACATAAACTATCTGTTTACGAAAACTACAGGATGAATTTCTATTGGTGTTGATTTTGTACAGGAGTATATGGAAAAGAAATTTTACATTCAGCAGTATATACATTTTTACATCAGTAGTGTACAAATGATTGGGTTTTCTACAGAGATAATTTTAGAAGGTTTTGATACACCCAAAACCAACAAAAATGTTTATATAAGCCCTAGTATGGCTATTTAAACACAAAATAAAATCTACTATTTCTTTTAGGATTAGTGTCGTTATCCAGTATAATATTTATATACTTCTATTTTTAATTGTAATTTGTATCAAAACCTGCTAAAATTCTCTCTTTAGATAGCCTGATTGTGTTGTTAGCAAACTTATACATATTTAAAATTAAATACTGTTAAGTGTATTGGTCACAAAATACTATATAAAAATTCAAATTTTTTCGGTTTTTACCACTTCTTCCAATGGATATCACATACTACTTAATAATTAAAGGCTTAAAAACAATAACATCCGTTCTGTTCCGTTCGCTTTTTATTTGCTCCACCTTGGACGTTTCACCAACTGAAAAATTTAAAATTTTATCCTAATGTTGGATTCGTTTTATACTCTTTCGTTTTAAGTACTAATCTTTCATTCAAAATTATTGAGTAAATTGGGAGGAAAAAAGTAAGCGGAACACCTTAATAATTGAGCATGCACCTTAATAATTGAGCATTTTAACTCTCTGTTTTTTGCTGTAGTTTTACAATAAAAAAAAATGGAGGTATGGCCAACACACGACTTTCTTTTACGAACAGAGAATTTTGAGAAATTTTATTTTTTTTTTATAATTTGTTAATTTTTTTTTTTTAATTTTGTTCTTTTCTAATTTTTAAATTATTAATTTTTTTTTTTAACTTTTTATTTTTTTTTTAATTTTTGGAAACATTTTGTATTAATTAGTTTTTTGTAAATCTTATACTTTTTAAGATACTTGCAAAATAAACTTTCTGGATCAAGGGATTAGCCACTTCCGGTTAGCCGATTTGGAGTAAAATTCATTGGGACTTCCCAATTTATCAAACAAGCTTAAATCTGATGTTTCAGTTCGATTGGTTAAACCATCTGGGCTGTAGAGAGGACATAGACTGACAGACTGACAATATACGTATTAATTGTCAAATTACTATTTGAACAATTAATATGCCAATTTTGAAATGCTGGTGGATTTTTTTATTGTTTAATTAATTTTAAGGATTTTTTTTTAAATAATAATACTCGTACGTTTATACCATTTGTGTTGAGTAATTCTTTAAGTGGACAAAAATGAAGCCGCGAACAAAACAGAAAAAGAACAAAAATATCAGAAGAAATTAAAGAAAAACCATTTAAATAATTCCTGTATCCAGTGATTTATATTAAATAAAAAAATATAAACATTTATTACAATAAACAGTTTAGATAATTAATTTTGTATATAATGCGCCAATATTTCTAATGCCATTACTTTCCTTTCCTCCAACCGCATTCTTTCCTCGTGGCGTTTTTGTTTTATTGCTGCAAATTCCAATTTAACATCAAGTCGTTTTCTGCCATATACGCTCCAAAATCATCTCTCCTTTGATTTTCCCTTTCCTGTTTTTCTTCAATATTGTTAAGTTTTATCCTCTCGTTTGTCGACTTCCTGGGCGCTTTAATGACTAAGCCTCTTCTTGATATGGGCCCAGGTCCTGGTTGAGATGGCCCGGATTGAGAAGGTCCTGGTTGTGATGACCCGGGTAATTTCTCAAACTGTTGATGTGTTGATACTGCTTGTGGGAGTAGTGAATGTTTCCTGTTTTAAATCAAAAAAAGTAGAAAACCAAATATAATTTGTATTACAATAATCTTACGTTATAAGTTTTCCAGCGCTCACTCCTATCTCTGGAACTAACGAATCGTCGTCTTTCACTATGTTCTAGATTTCGGTATCGTAAGTGGTCTCTTTCCTAGGATTTCCACTGGTGCTATTGTGCTTTACACAGGATTTCACTTGCGTTACGACAGTTTTATACCTGCTTTCGACCTGAATAGCAGTTACATTACTACCATATTCGCAATTAATTTTTTTTGCAATGTGTTCCCATATCAATTTTTTTGTTTTAAATGGCTTCAAAGGTCCATAGTTATCCATATTTATTTGGTATAAGTGTAGTAAGAATTTAATTTGGTCATCGGACCACTTATATGTAATATTGCCGCCTGCAAATAAATATACATATAGAAAAATATTGGAGTAATTGTGGCTTTCCAGTTGACCAACCGCTAATTAATATTATAAAAATAAGTACCTTGTAAGATTTCTGCTTGTACAACACAGTTTACTTCTTGTACAACACTTTTCTCGTTTACTTTATCAGCTGTAATAATAGTAACAACATTAATTAAAAAATTTAATCAATATAAATAAATAGTTATTATAAAAGTAATTTAAATAAGTCGTATTATTTCTTCAGTTGAAGTTATCGCTTCAGGAACATCTCGTACTCTGCCAAATTTATTCTCACAAAACGTTCATTTGCATGTTGATACATTTTAATTGTTAAAATATTATTTTAAATTAAACACGTTATTAATATAAAGTATGAAACTTAAATGAGCGGTTTTGTTTTAATGCCCATTTGTTTTTCTTTTTTTAACGATAATAACTCCTGGATATTTTTGATAATAAAAACAACGTTATTTTTTGAATGTATTTTATCGTTATACAAATATATACAATATCAAAAAAAATTCAAACATAAGAAAACAAAATGAATATACATATTTTACACCATTATACAACATTCCTAAAATTTAAAGAATTTACTATTCTTAGCCGTTTTTCCTCTCCCGCTCGCCTTAATTCAGCCTGTGCTTCAGTCGGTGGGGTTGTAACGAATGATCGTTCCAAGGACATACGAGGTGGCCACCCCTGCTTAACATTCCCATAAATTAACCGATAAAACAAAATAATATAAAATAGAAAAATAATGATTTTTGATTTGGTTCAACCGGTTATCGAGAGGCTATAAAAGAGGGAGCATTTTCGTTTTGGAGAAAAAAAGATTTTGTTTTTGGTAGTGAAGTTGGTTGTCGTAATGGCGAGAAAAAGAATTTTAAATTAAGGATAAATAGTTGAAGAATAAATAGTGAAAAATAAATAAAATTAGAAGTTTTTATTTTAATTATAAACTAATTTTAAGTGCTAATTATATTGGAAAAAATATGTTAAAAATAACATATTTTAAAATTTAAATCCAATTATATATGTGCGTACAACTAAAATTAAAGAAAATAAATTGTGTGACAATTAGGATTAGTCAGTGGAAAAACGGAAATATATGTAACACTAAAATTACAGTGAATTTAGGATAAGTACATTTTCATAATTAAAAGTCCTACTGTTTTTCAAATAAAATTCTAAATATACTGATAAAACTAAAATTAAATGAAAACCATAAATAATAAGAAAAAGTTTAAAAATAATAAATAGTAATAAAAGTTTAGAAATAATAAATAAGTTAATTAGTCTAGACAAAAATAGAATAAAAACAGTTAAATAAAATTAAATTAACCTAAGTGCAAAATTTCTGTATAAGGCCAATAATAAGTGGTGTGGCCGTAAAGACGTTGCACGTTCCATGTGGACAAATAAACAAAAACAAAAAAACCTAGTGTTGAATTAAAAACGGTTACGTAGTGATTCTGGTGAATTTAAAGTTACTGCATTAGAGAGACTAGTTATTATAAACTATGCGTGTCTGATTATTTCAAATTCTTACGTTAAATTAATAAACAACTAATAAATAACTAATAATAATTCTTATACTATAAGTCAACTAAATATAACTAAAATTAATTTAATGTTCATATAAAATATAAATGTTTGAGTGATATTGACAAAAAAACTGAATAATTGAATATCTTCTGGTGTTATCAATGAAAACGATCAAGAACCGATTTGATCAATGGTCAGTACATTTGTAAAATAATTAACAATAAAGCAATAACGGACTGATCTTACCATTGTATGTACAGTCAGCGAAGCTGAAATACCATCAATCAACAAGCATCTTACTCATCATTCAAAGATAAGATTTTTTTTAATATTTTTCCATAGTTCTGGTTATCATAGTTTTATATCACAATTTTTGATACATTTTATATATTTTCATTTTATTTATAATTAAGTACATAATTATATTTTACCACTTTTATTATTTTGGTCAGATAATTGAATTTAGATTAGTTGTTGCGCATTTAGGTAGTGGTTAGTGTAGCTTACACCTACTCTCCACCTGCCATTAAAATCGAGTTATACCATTAAAATTCGAACAGTTGCTAGTGGAGACACG
>OY282558.1:266008504-266065940 GCA_958295665.1 Tipula vernalis | reverse complement strand
AAATTCATAAAAATTGAATTTTTTCGGTACTAAGGGAATATTTCCGAATGGTTATAAGCAGGTGGAAAACATTCCCCATATAGGAAAATGTCCATGCCGAAAGTGTTTTATATACGAATTACAATTTTCGAACGTTTTTGTGTGAACTTTGACAGATGTCCACATGTGGAAAGTGGATGTGGAATTCGAGAATAGGCCCCCTATTGGTTGGTTTTTATTCGATACGTCAAATATTTTTTACAAAATAGACAAAACTGATAAAAGGAAAAGGTTTCCCAAATTTGCACATAATTATAAGCTATAAATGATGAAATTACAACTTAAGTTAAGTACAATATTTAAAGTATCAGATTCTACTGGGTTTCATTTACAAATTTCATTTTGCTCACCGCCTGGAAGCATC
Organism: Tipula vernalis; assembly: GCA_958295665.1. NCBI lineage: Eukaryota > Metazoa > Arthropoda > Insecta > Diptera > Tipulidae > Tipula > Tipula vernalis. Next base: position 266,065,537 of record OY282558.1, on the reverse strand, counting down.
GCCTTCAATAATTTATATTTAATTTTTTAGTCTTCCATTGGTAGTTTAATCAATGTGGGCACACTTCTTCTAAAGACTGAAGCTGCTGTACGCTCAGTAACCACTCGGACAATTCCATCAGCGCCTTCATGTGTCTCAGTCATGCGACGGCGAGCAAAGGCTGCAAACCGTCTTCCTTCAGCAAAACCAAATCACCGACGGCCAAGTTCGACTTAGCAGTGTGCCATTTACACCTTTGCTGGAGGGTAATCAAATATTCACAGTGAAATCTTCGCCAGAGCCCGTTGACCTGCGCTTTAACTTGTTTGTAACACTTAGAACTTGGAATAATCTTGTCGCTTAAGTCTGCTTCCAGCAATCCAACTGAACCTCCTATTGTTAGAAAAGGTTTGGGGGTGAGCACATCAGAATCATCCAAACTATTATCATTCAGGCACAATGGCTTTGAATTCAATATGCGGCAATCTGATGTAGTAATGTCGACAGCTCTTCTCCTGTGTTACTCTGTACAAATAGTATTTCATATTCAATCCGTTAAAACGAGGTGATTCTGCTGGATTAAACCCCCAGTGGATTCGATAAGCTGCTGAATGTTCAAGCACTTTCTTCTGGTGTTCCATTGAACAGGTTAGGTCATATACTTCCTTGAGTCGTCGTGATGCCCCGTGATGTTTGAATATATTAAGAGCACCCTCGTAACCCGACAAAACGCTTCAACGCTATGTGCTGCAGCGCTTCAAACGCTGTGTTGCTTTATGTACAATTAGATTATCCTATTTATCGAGGGGCACCAAATTATTTCTTCTTCCGGAGTTTATCGGTCGAGTAGTTCCAGTAGCGGGCTAGTTCACGGTTCGACTTATCATCCGTGTCTTGCGTGGTACTATTATATTTCTGGGTGCGTATTTAAGCACCCCAGTAGAGAATCTTGTCGCTGCACTTACAACATTTTTTATATTAAAACGCGTACACAATTAATTGGTTTCTAATATTTTATTTTTATACAATTGATATATTAATACAATCTACACGATCTTCTCTTTTTGCGCGAAGGAAGTTCGTAGTTGCTTTTGTATATATTTTGAACTAACTTCTTTTTTTTTTCCTGCTATATGTAGGAGGGACTTTTTGTTTTCCCTGCCAAAGCGACGTACACATAATATATTGTTGTCGCATGGCCTGTTGGAAAAGCCCGTCCTAATATGCAAGGGTTAATATTTATACCATTTAACGTGACAGTCATCACAGTATTTTAGGTACAGTATTTAGGGTGAGTAAGCTACATAGGATAATATAATAGTAATACAAACTACTCATAACTACTACTATTTAATTCTTTCGAACGTTACTGGCTGTTTAAATCTACGGAACTGGTTCTCGTTGAGATAAGTTACATTGAGACGCCCAATACTCCCCCCTCAGTAAAATGGAGATTTTACGTTACTCGCTTCGGAAGCGAGCAGGGATTTTAATGAGCGTCATAGAGCGAACAGCATAAAAGAACCAAAAACTGTAAAAGTTAATGTAACAATAAATAAGAATTTTGTTAAAGATTGAATTAATTAAAGTTTTGATTATTTTCTGATTCAATCAACTTATTTTATTGTTGAACCAGCGAAGCTATTCATCTTGGGAAAATCAGCGAAAGCAACAACCGCAGAGTTATAGAAAAGTTAAGGCACGCGGATTTGGTGACGATTTGCCTTTGCCCCAAATATGCGTGATGATTCCAATAGTATGTTTGTCTTGTGGTTCTGTTCGAAAGTGATCGTTTTTTTTAACGGTGTATGACTACTTGGAGCAGGCACATCCTCTGCTTTCCTGTTGCTTGTTTCAAGTGTTTCCTCTTTTTTGTATTCTAGGTTATTGTTTCGTTGTTGTTGTTTTCGCTAAAACATGGTATTACGCGATCTATGCACAACCGCACCTTTTTGTTTTTGATCTCGATGTCTGAGCATTTATTTGATTTCTTGAGAACTTTGTATGGTCCTGTGTATGGCCGTTGCAGAGCTCCTCGTAATGGTCCGTTCTGAGTAATGTGTGTGAGCAATTTTTGCAAATTTTTATTCATAAATATGCTGTCTCGACTGTGGTTGGATGTTTTGTTAGGGCTAATCTCGTTGAAATGTTGTTTGATTTGGTTTGCGAAGTCGAATTGTGAGAGCATCGTATTTTAGTTGATTATTATTAATTGTTGTTTTAATAAATAATGGATAATATTGTTATTGAAGGTAAAAAATGATTTATTCAATACAATTATAATATATAAAAAGAATTATGGTTATATTAATTTCATAAAATTTTAAGTGGAGTGTTCGATATCAAGTGCATAAATTTTATATTGTTGTAAAAATAAATTAGTTAATTGTACAATATTTATTAAGCAAATGAATTTAAATAAATAGAAATGAAATTAATTAATCAATAAGATTCTTTCGGCTTTTTATAGACAAAATATATTAAAAATAATGTCATCCCGTGTTTTTTGAAATTAATTAATATATTAATTAAGATGTCAAATTATTTAAAATTCTGAGAATTTGGTGTCTATTGGTGTTGCTGCTTGTTTCATTACTAATTGGTGCCGGATCGTTTTTCAAATTATCGCCATTTTGTATACATATATTATGGAATATGCAAGCCGTCATTATTATTAATGGAATTAAATCGGGCCGTCTCGTGTTCAAACCATTTAAACGCCGAAATCGACGTTTTAGTGAACCAAATGCTCATTCGATGGATATTCGAGCTGAAGAATGAGATGTGTTATAAACGGTTTGTTCGCTGGTTACATTACCTCTATCCTTGTATGGAGTTAAAAGATTGGTTTTAAGGCGGCATCCCAAATCGCCTAACTACGTTGATCCTCCTTGGTGCCCATTTTTAAAATGAAAAGATGGTACTATTTTTTAAAATATTTTCTAAATGCTTATTCTTTTACCTTTAAAATGAGCCCTATTTTATATTTTCGGATAAATACTACCATTATACCATTTCCAATAAAGTCACACATTTTTCACACATCTTTTGCAACAACAGCAAAAAAAAAATTCAGTACTATAAAAAAAATTTTTTACACAGTACTACACATTCGAAACATAAAAATCACATAATTAAAACATGACTTCCGGCTTCATATGTTGAATTTTTGATTGACGAATTTTTCACCATTTTCATTCGATAGCCAAATTCACGACATTTTGACATCTAAATCCAAAGAAAAAGTTATACCCCAAATACATAAGCGGCGCTCTACGCCTGGCTTCGCTTCTCTTCGCCTTTATGATTTTTTGCAACCACATAGACGCCGCTAATTTGACATTTATTTATATGAAAAATGTTGTTTGGGTTTTTACAATAAAACATTTTCATAAAAAACTATTTGTTTAATGACTTATTACGAACAAATTTAATTTCAAATTTAGATTTTTTTTACAATTGTGTTTTCTGATATGCCCATTTGGATGTAAAATTCAAATAAAATTAGAGGTTTCCAAGCATTTACTTTAAAAACAACAACAATAAATATAAATGTCATTCATCGCCTCAAAAAATACAAACTTTGGTAGTTTGAGGCCCTCTATGTGTTCGCTCTTATGGAAATACATGTATTCTAATTTAGCGCCGCTGTTCGCTCCGTCAATGTGTTTGGGGTATTAGATTTTTTCGTGATGAATGAGTGCGTCCAGACCGAACAAAAAGTTAACAACAACGTCATTAATTTTTTGTTTCTCATATTTTGCTCAACTTTTTAGAACAGTATTTCAATTTACCCCCTATACTGTTATACAGTAGGTAAAAGAGCAATTTACCCGACTATTGGTCCGCAGCCTTAATATTCTTTGGTCACGTCTCACCTGATTAATACAATATTCCTTCTATTCTTTCTGTGAAATGAATAAAAGAAAACACCCAATCGTGGCAACCATCGCAACTATCAAATGTGAAAAAATTAATTTTTCATATACGTTACTTAGCTCTAGAATTGGGCATGATACAGCGGCAAATCGTCGATTTTTTTAGCTTTAGTAGAATCATAGATAATGGTCCTGGCAAAGTTTCAAATACTAAGGGCATTATTTTCAATGTAACTATGTCAAATTATGGAATATTTTTTGACGTGGAATGGAATATTTTTTTACTCAGTCTAATGTTGTATCATTTTTCTTCGAAATTTAGGAATACTATATATTTCACCAGAATAAATAAAATCTGTGGATTTACATATTTATTACCAATTTCAATTTATTGCCGTGAGTTATACAAAAGCAAGAAGTTAGTTTCGCTTAAATTGATTAATAGCGCTTTTGATTATGTAGTGAATAGTGTACTGTAGTGAATAGTGTAAGTGGAAGAAAATCAAAATTTAGTTGATGAGGCAAACTTCTACAAAGGAAATATGTGCTAAAAAAAAATCATAACGGTACTATCTAGATATCTTTAGAGGTATTTTCATATTACATATACTGGTTTATACATGTACATATGTATATGAGATATGAATTTGTGTAAATATTTTTTGTTTCTTTTAGTTTTATTATATGATTTGCTATGGTAAGAGTTATGTATAGTCAGAGCTGATGGCTATATTTGTAAATATATTATATTAAAACCTGCTAAAATTCTCTCTGTAGAAAGCCAACGATTTGTATACAATTGCTGTAAAAATATATCAACCACTGATTGTATTAGTGAAACGTCATCGTGTATATGTACGGTTGTGCAAAGTGCATCGCAACTGCAAAAATGTCATTAAGAAAAACAAAAAACCTATTTTTTGAAATTTTTAGAGCAAAGAATATAAAGTAAAAATTCTCAAATATCATTGGCGTTAGCAGTGTAAGTACAAGTTTTCGATCGCCATTACGTATTTTTTGGGTTCAATAACTTTTTTTAATAAATAAATAACTAAACAAAAAATTAACGTCCGAGCTTGATTTAGAAAAATATAATTTGTTGCTTAATATTTTTTTTTTAGAATAAAAGTAAAATACTTAACCCTTATGTCTATTTTCGGTTACCTGGGTACCCTTTTTGGATCTAGGGCTTAGTAATGCCAAAATCATTTAATTGTAATGTTACGACCGTCATCCGTCTCCACCATGTTAACCAATTGTTGAAATAGTAAAGTAGAAGCAAATTAATTATTCTCGTTTAAAATAATTCACGAGTTAGGGTTAGTTATGCTCTTTTTATGTTTTTAAAATTCAAAGTAATATTCCATTCGTTTTGTCAATAAACATATTTTGTGTTGACCATGCATATTAAAAAGAGATTAAAAGAAGTTTAATTCTCCGCGTTTGTTATATCGAGTTATGCGTACAGTGTAAAATGCATATAAATCATGTATTGAGAATTTTATTTAACTTCTTTTCTGTATTTTTCGTCTGGAATATTCTTTTTGGTAAAATATTGTTGATTTGTTGTCGTTGTTCTTTGGTGATTGCTCTGGATGGGAGGGGGAGGGGGCGGGGGAGGGGGGCGGGGGAGGGGGGGTGGGGGTGGGGGTAAAAATGTTTGTGTAAATGCTCGTCACCATATTAACGAGTCGTTCTTGGTGCTTGTATACATAAAATAAAAAAATAAAAATGTATGTAAATTGGAACAAGAAACACAGACAACGATGAGGACTAAAAAAGGGAATAATTAAGAAAACAAATTGATGAGGGAGATTTTTTTGGTTTGGATTACAAATAAAAAACATATAAAATAAATCAGTCTAGTTTTGATTTTTTAAAACAAAAGTCTCGTTTTTGGATACGTCTCGAGACGACCAATTTTATTTCTTTATTTTTGAGGCAGTTTTTGGACAGTGAATTATTGAAACATAATTGGTGGTTTTATTGAAACATAATTGTTTCTGATAAATAATTAAATTAAGCTTTTGTTGGTAAAATTAAATGACGACAATAGCTGCATTTCTTGACGTTTGATCTGCTCCAGATCAGATCATGTCTCATGAAACGACACAAAAATGCGTAAAACAAACAAACACCAAAATTCAATTTTTTTGTCTCGTTTCGTTTTGAAACTGCATTTTCATACTTGTACTGTATTCATTATATTCTTTGTCGCTTTACAAAATATTGTTCAACTTCAAAATATTGTTCAACTATTTTTAGATCACCATTTGTGTTCCAAAATGAATATTGGATCAAATGTTGTTGTTGCTTCGCATGTAAATTTTGACCTGATCCGGATCACTATGCGTCAAGAAATGCAGCTAATATTATATTTGGTTGTAAGCACAATTAATAAAAAAAAATATTAATAAATAGTGTAGTTGATTAATCTTGTCGTGTAACCAAAACACTTTTATAAATTATAATTATAAGCAATTTTTTTTTATTACAATAAATTATTAAGAAATATTATGTTTATTTGAAAAAAAAAAATAATAAATAAAGTTTGGGAAATTGGTCAGTCGAAAACAGCCATTACGATAATCCTCTTTTGCTGTGTAATATCGTTGGACATTGAATTTAGGTCATGTGGCCAGTTTTGTTTGGTTTTGTTCTGGAGTTGAAAGTGGAAATCATAGCATAGTTTTTGCGAGCTGTGTTAAGACAATACATTTTTTTTTTGTGTTAAAGTTTTGTTGTTTTGGGGTTTTGGTGGCTAACGCCAATTAAGAACGAACATGATCACAGTGAATTATAAAAAAAAAAAAAAAGAGAAATTATCTATAAATGATTTTTTTGTTGGTATGATAAACATGTGACTTAGTGCCGTTGCCCATACCGTACTTTTGGGTCGTGTGATATTATAATATTGTTAATAAACCGATACCAATACCGGTTACACAGTATTCCCGCCCGTGGGGGCATGGCAACCATTTTTATTGAGGAAGTTCCTGCGTCGGCGCTAGTTGGTGTGTGGCCGGACGGGCCGATATAAGGTAATTAAGTTAAGCAAACTGTGGAATTTTTTTGTTTTTTTTTCATCAAACTAAAGTAAATTTTTTGATTCTTGAATTTTTTTTGATAGTTTTTTAACGTAAAGATTTTTTTTTTTGATTTATTATAAAATTTGTATCAGTTTGTTTGTCCTTCTTTTTTTTTTTATTTGATTAGATAACTTTATATTTTTTTTACTTTGGGGTTTGTGGGGTGTACACAGTTTTCTTTTGCACCTCCATTCAGAGCAATTTTCCGCCTCGTATTTTTTTTCAGGTTTCCTTTTGAAATGGTTTTTTTCTCATTTTGGTTTATTTTTCAGTTATTCCGGTATTTTTATTTTCTTTGGTTCGATGTTTATAACGGTTTTATTTTGAATTTTTTTTCTCTCTTTAAAACAGTGAACCGTGTTAATGAATTTATAACGAATTTATTTATTTAAGATTTTAAGATTTATTTATTTATTTTTTTTTTATTTATTTAATATATTACGACTAAGTTATTACAACTCATTTAGCAATTTTTCTTTCTTATTTTAATTCTCTGTTAGTTGGGCTATAACACAGTAGTTATTCCCAGTGGACCCAGATCTTCCGATTACATCAACTTTCAGTCCTGAGGAACTAAGTCAAGCGGCTTCGTTCTCTTTAGCCGTCTTGTCACTGCGCTGTCGACGTCGTTGACAATATGTTGAATATCCGTGTTCTCATGGAGTTGTAAACGCTGGATATATTTTTTTGCATTTTTTGTGATTTCTTCGTTGACAGTTTCCATCTTTAGATCCCTATGTAGATTATCGTTTCTAATATACCAAGGTGCATTGACAATGCATCGCAGTACTTTGTTCTGGAACGTTTGTATAATTTTAACGTTCGTTTTCTTTGTGCATGGCGTCGAGCGTCATACCTAGGTATTTTGCCGTGTTCGCATGTGGTATATCCTGCCTATTTATGTAAATAGGTAAGTGATCAACTTTTAGATATGAGAATGTTGTGTGAATTGATTTTAGCTCATTCAATTTTAATCTCCATTTTTTTGTCCAGTGGACAATCTCATTCACAGTGTGCTGTAATTTGCTGGTTGTTTCTTCGATTGTACTTCCAACCGCCAAGATTGCTGTATCATCCGCAAAGGTTGCAATATCTGTTTCTCCAGTAATAGGTATGTCTCTCGTATAAAGCAAATACAAGACTGGTCCGAGCACGCTCCCTTGTGGTATGCCTGCTTTAATTCTCTTGAGTGATGAGAACTCTCCTTCATATTTCACTCTGAAATATCTCCCTTCATTATATGATTTTAATATCTCATAGAACTGCTTAGGAAGGTCGCGATGTAATTTATATTCCAGTCCTCGATGCCAGACTCGGTCAAAGGCCTGGGCAACATCAAGGAAAACTCCAGAACATACCTTTTTGTTTTCAAGAGTCTTCTCAGATTTATTTAGTAACATGAATTTGGAACTTGTATATCCACTCCATCATAAACACATTATTTTGAGCAAGAAGTGTCATTACAATATTTCGGCCAAGATTACTTCGAATTTGTTGTGCTCATCCATAACATTGCATCGCTTTTTAAATACTGAATTTTCCTTCGTATTTAGCCTCTGCTTGGATTTATTTCATACTCCTCGACGTTATATCTCATAATATACAAATTAAAAATCAAAATATAAAAAAAATGTAAAAAGAAAAATATGTTTGAACGTCACGCTGACACGAAAGTCAAGGCTGTCTAAAAATCAGTAATAAAAATTCTTGTGATTAATTTTTTTTTGTGCCGTTGTTTCATGGGTGTTGAAGTGATTTTCTTATTTTGCTTCACGCATGAATCACCGTTACATTGTGCAATTAAATTTTTCGTTTGATCGGATGATGTGATGTAGCGATCTATATGTGATGCCACTTTTGTTTATTTTTAACACGTCACAAACACAATCAACAAATACTTCGCGAAATTCTATTCTATTGAATTCCTTATTACCCAAAATAAGTAATAGGACAGGTCAACCATTGTTGACTTACATAACTTTATAAACAATGCGGGTAATATAATATTAATTTTATAAAGAAGAATTAATATAAAATATTAATATGTAATTTATTTAAGTTCACTAATGGTATTCATTGATTTTTTTATGTTAGTATTATTTTAGGAACAATATCCACTCACCATGTTTTCACGACGGCGTCCCAAACAAGAAGAAGTTATCTTTTGTTTTTTTTTTTTTTTGTTTTTTTTTTGACTTGGGGTTAGTTCGGTGACTTCATTACCCTTCCCCCTTAAGATAAAAGATTATCCTTTTTGGTGGATGATCTTTTATTGAAAAACTAACATGGTGAGAGGCAAAGTCTCATACGTTTTCATAAAAGTGTTATGTTATTAAGACTTATTTTTAATTTAATTAATTACATTTCTTAATTAATATTAAATTTCTTAACTATAATTTTAAATCGAGATAATTCAGATTATTTACTTATATATTTCATACTGTTTCTTTTTTTTTGTAATATAATAATTGTAAAGTAATCATAAAAGTAGCTTAATACTAAAATACTAAATACTAGGATATACTATACATATTCATTTTGCAACCCTTTAATCTTTCATGAACAAAATTTATTTAAATTTTTTTTTTTTTTTGTGAATATGGTTATATCAACTTGTTTTATATTTCGTTAAGTTGTTGGAAAGGTTTTGACAATTCGCGGTATACTTATTTAAATAATTTTATTCGATTATTGTGGACTGTTTTTAATGACTTTCCTACACGAATTGTAGTGTTTTCGGTGGTTGGTTTGTCTATGACAGGGTAAGGTCCCAACCAGATATAAGAAAGTTCTCCCTTCCTACCTGTAGATTCATTCTTAAGTAAAATTAAATCGCCAGCATTTAAAGTAATTGGATTAGTTTTTCGATCGTAGAATTCCTTCGATTTATCCTTATATTGTAAAATATTTTGTCTAGCAATGCTATGGGACTGACGTAGCCTGTACTTCAGTTCGGAGAGATAGTCGTCGTATGAGTAAATACTATCTGTCGATTGCTGCAAGGAATGTGGAATTGAAGGTTTCATTCCAAATATTAATTCGAATGGCATAATTTTTGTAGTTGAATGAGGCGTAGTGTTGTAGGTTAACATACTATATGGTAACCACTGATCCCACTGGAGAGGGTCGTTTTGTGAGAAATTCCTGAGATATTCGCCTCTGGTTTTATGCGTCCTTTCCAAAGCCCCATTCGACTCCGGATGATAAGCTGTCGTATTTAGTTTTTTGATTTTGAGGAGCTTACAAGTGTTTGTGAACATCTGACTCATGAAATTTGATCCTTGGTCAGTCAATATGGATTGAGGTACTCCAAAAGTAAATACAAACTTCTCCACAAAAACCTTTGCAACTTCATTTGCCTCCTGTGTTTCTAACGGAATTGCTACGGAAAATTTGGACAAATCGTCTTGTATGGTCAAAATATACTTTTTTTGATTAAATGAAGGTAGTAAGGGTCCAACAATATCTAAAAATACCTTTTCAAATGGTTTGTTAGAAGTTGTCGTAAGTTTCATTGGGATTTTTGTCTTTCTTGCATGTTGGTTCTTTTGGCAAAGCTCACATTGGTTAATGTAGTTCTCGATTCTTTGATACATTTAAGGAACTTATACAAATTTCGAAGACGTAAGTACGTTCGTTGTATTCCTTGGTGTTCTCCGCAAGGTGAGTTATGGAATTCCTGAATGACTTGTGTTATTTCGTCATCGTTTGTTATTTCGGTTGGTTCCAACTTGGGTATTTTCACAGGCGGTGGAGGATTTAAAGAAGTGGATAGATCTGAATTATAATTTGATTGCGCGGGACTGATCGATGACTGCTGCGGGTTTTCAGCACTAGTTTCGCCTGATTTGTTGAGTTCGGCAGAAGTTTGAGAACGGGTTAGAACGTCAACATCGACGTAGTTGCTTGTATTAGGGATTATGTTGCGGCTGAGTGCATCAGCATTCGTGTTCGATTTTCCCGGCTTGTACAACATTTTGTACTCATACTCCTCTAATCGAATTCGCCAACGGATTAATCTGGAACAAGGTTCTGTTTTGGTAAGCCACATTAATGGTCTATGATCGGTGTAAATAATGAATGGGTGACCGTAGAGATAAGGTCGAAAATGTTCCACACCCCAAACAATTGCCAACAATTCCTTCTCTATGGTCGCGTAATTTTTTTCAGCCTTGTTAAGGGTATGGCTACAGAAAGCAATGGGACAATTCAGGTTATTTGAATTTTGCGATAAAACTGCACCAATTGCTGTATCACTGGCATCGCAGGTAACAAAAAATTCTTGGGTGAAATCAGGATAAATTAAAATGGGTAATTTTGTCAAAGCTTCCCTTAAGGTATGGAAAGATTCTTCACAGAATGCGTTCCACAGAAACTTGACATCCTTTTTCAATAAGTCAGTCACTAGGCCCAAAAAAGATTTAATTTCCCGAGTATTTGTTGGAATCGGATAGTTTTGGATGCAGTGAATTTTATCTGGATCTGGTTTATTACCTTCTGTGGTAACAATATGACCCAAGTAAACAATCTCTTTTGAAAGAAAATGACATTTTCTGGTATTAAGTTTCAAATTCGCTTCTCTAAAATTATCAAAAATGTTTTTTAAAATTTCTCATTGTGATCCGATAGGTTTACGCCATGCACAACCACATCATCCAGGTAGACGAAGCACTGAATTCCATTCAGGCCACTGAGTACTGTATTCATCAACCTCTGGAACGTTGAAGGTGCTCCCTTCAACTTAAAAGGCATTCGTTTGAACTGGTAATGTCCAGTGGAGGTACTGAATGCAGTCATCTCCCTATCCTGAGGATGTAGTGGCACCTGGGGTGCTATTCTTGAACCATTACGAAAACTTTCGTATTGCGAGTTAGTGTCAAAGTATTACGAAAACCCTAAAATCGTATTCTTGAAATCGGATTACGAAAATTTTGGCAACGGAACGTTACTAAAATTTTCGTAATGGTTTTTTCGTTTCCCATTGCATTTCGTAATGAAATTATTTGGATTTTTGTGTTAATTATGTTGAAGTTCCTAAAACTCAATATTTTCTATTCTCAATATTTTTTAAAAAAGTGAAAGTAAAAACGTACCTTTTTTTTCTTTGTTTCACGTGTTCCTAAAAATATGTATTATTTATTTCGAGATAACGATGTACATACATGCACGCATTCGGTTTTGTTTACTACCTAACTAGAACAAAAGGATATTTCCTTCTAAATTTTTGTATATACATGTCGTACGTATACCTAAATCTTGGGATATTTTTTTTAATGCATGACCACTTTCTTATTTTAAACAATACGTGTAAGGGTATGAGATTTTTCGCAATTAACAATTGGCTATAGCGGACAAAAATGGAATATGTGATTCCATACAATAAAAATATTTATTTAAAGCTATATTGCTTATTTAACTTTTATATTTATTTGTTAAAATTGTAATGATTGGAAATTAATTAATGCAATGTGTAATTTAAAGTATGATTTTTATCATTCATTAAGTTAATTTGGAATAATTTGGTTTTATCATTTTAAATGCCCTGTCTTCAAACATTACGAAAATTTTCGTAATGTACAATATTTTCGTAATAGTAATGGTGAAATCATTAAATTAGTATTCTTGAAACCATTACGAAAATTACGAAGAGAGGAATAAAAAACTAAGAAGATTTCGAAAGAGATGATTAAAAATGTTAGTATAACTGAGAATATTAAGCGAAGCGGACGCTTTCTTTACTTAAAATTAATAATTGTGAATTTTTGTCAATAATAGCTTATTTATTGAATATTAAATTAAATATCTTAAAAATGATAGTGTATGCTACTTTTTCTTTTAAAGGGAAAATTACTTACGTCTTAAAAGACCAATGTATTGAAATCTTGTCAAAAATGGTCAAAACTTTGTTTGGTCCAAAACCACTTTTCTCGATGTTTTGAAAGACCTTGAGTCCGAAAAAGCAAAAAAAAAAAAATTAATTGTCTGTCCGGCTTTCTGGACGTCTGGATGTCTATACCCATGATATCTCGAGAATCGCTTATCCGATTTAGAATTTTTTTTCCAAAAATCTGTTTTTACGGTACGACGGTACATATATGATTGTATGATGGCATGATGGTTTGATAGTATGGTAGTACGATGATATGATCCTATGCAATGCCACTGCATGAAAAGCCATGAAAAAAAACTTGTAGTGGTGTTAAGGGAATAAAGATTTTTATTTTCCTATGGAACGTAAACAAAATCATATGGGATTTTGTGTTGCCTTTATTTTCAATTTAAATGAAAATTTTTATTGATAAATAGAAATAATTTTAAATTAAATACAATCTGTGGCATCGGCAAGTGACCCCTTGTGTGTTGGTGATACCTTTTCACATTTTTCATCATATCTCTCAAGTTATTGGCTCGATTTTAATTCGGTTTGCAGTTTTTGAAAGCTTATGAGTCACTTTATTGGTTATTTTGCACACTAAGCCAGTTTTTTTGTAAAGAATGTAACAAATTATGGGAAAATTACATTTTTTTACTTAAACGATTTTTTTACTTAAAAAAACCTCTACGTTAAAAAAAAAGAACTGTAAGTCGAAAAAATGTCCCATGACATGGTTGTTTTATTTATAATTATTAATCTACAGCATAATATCTACAAATTCACAAAACATTGTTACTACCTAACTCACAAAATATTCGAACAGCAATTTGTCGATAAAATTGCGTTTGTAGCCGTTTAGGTATAGTGATGTTATCTAACCAAATCGCTTAAATGATCGAAAACACAAATTGGTAAGTAATAATAAATAGTTCAGTTGTTCGCTAACCAATCATGTGACACTATGTACTCTCAGTGTTCTGTGTTTTAACAATTTTAAGGTTGTGTGATAATTAAAAGGACAGTTTGTGTTAATTAAACGCTTAATCATTACAATGACACATTTGCGTGATCTACCACCTTCTCATGTAGCCGATATGCATTTTGTAAAACTGTTCTGTAATGGAAATGCACGCGCTGCTGTCGAAAAATACAGGCGTCGATATCCAGCAGGCCAGTACTTGTGTATAGGACATTCATTGCAATACAACGACGTTTTCCGAACAAGGATTATTCTAACAACAACACGAGTCCAGCGTGAATATTAACGTACACGTTGGAAGAGGATTTATTACGATTAATACGAGTTGACCCTACGACAAGTATCAGTCGCCTGTCGATAAGATTAGGCATATCGAGGTCAAGAAGGCCTTACTCCTTATCACTTTTGTCGTGCTCAACATCTAGGAGATGTGGACCATCGTGCCAGATCAGTTTTTTTGTAACTGGATAATTTCACAGCAAAGAAGTGATGTCAATTTTATAAGGAGAATATTGTGGACAGATGAAGCTACTTTCACCAGGGCGGTATAACAAATTATAGAAATCTCCATACTTGCGCCGTCGAAAATCGACACGTCGCAAGGGAGACAGCTTTCCAGAGCCAATTTTCAATAAATGTATGGGCGGGAATGATCCACGATTAACTTATCGGACCTTACGTGCTACCAAACAGGCTTGATCAATACGTATCATTAGAATTTTAAGGAATCACGTTGTCTTTGCTCATGGAAAAAGGGGCATTGTTGAGGAGAAGGTGAATGCAGCTGCAATTAGATGGAGCTCCAGCACATTTTGCAAAGATAATACGTGATCATTTCAATGAAAATTATCCACGGTGGATCGGTGGAGGAGGTCATGTTGCCTGGCCGCCAAGGTCCCCTGATCTTACGCCCCTAGATTTTTATTTCTGACAGCAATAATTTTCGCTGCTACAGCAGAAACAAGAGGCAACCCTTAACAATTGCGTTGGACAACAACTAGTGTGATCAGAAGAGCCTTTGTTTGTTTACAAGAGGGTGGAGAGCATTTCGAACATGTCATTTAATTAAAAATGTTTAATAATTTGTAATAAAAATTGTTTTTATTGATTATTAATAAAACAATAATTTTTTATTTCTTTGACTTTAATTTAAACATCTTTTTTGTTTAATTTCCCTACTTTCTCTAGGTAATTTTTGCGCGGTATTTTTAAGAATTAGCTAGTAATAAAGTTTTGTCAATTTGTAAATATTATACTGTAGATTAATAATAATAATTAAAATAATTAACTTAAAGGGACATTTTCTCGACTTACAGTTCAATTTCTTAAAAAGTAGAGGTTTTCTTAAGTAAAAAAAATGTTATTTTCCCGTAATTTTTTACATTTTTTAAAAAAACCTGGCTAATTGAGCAAACTGTCAAATAAAGTTACTCATAAACTTTCAAAAATCGCAAACAGAATTAAAATCGAGCCCATAACTTGAAAAGGAGAACCCACTTTAAAGGATTTTTTGCGATAATTTTACTTAAATATTCCGAATTTTCCGGCCGGTTACTTGACGACGAAACACATTGTATATCTTGCAGCTTGTACAGAATTTTAATTGAAATTAATAAAATTTTAATTAACAATTTTGCATTTTAGTTAATTAATTTTTAGGGAAATCGTTATTAATTAACGTTCGTGTTTTTTTTTAATTTCTTTTCGTAGATTACTAGATTAGTTTTATTATAAATCATGGCTGTTTATGTAGTAGCACTGGTAAAGTAATAAAACTAATCTAGTAATCTACGAAATGAAAGTTTTTAAAAAAGCACGAAGCCTGACGATGTTTGAGAATAAAAATCAGTTTAATAAAACGCAAAATTGCGAATTAAAATTTTATTAATTTTAATTAAAATTGTGGACAAGCTGCAATTCGATATATTTAATTTAAAATTATTTATAGTTATCAATAAAAATGTTCATTTAAATTGAAAATAAAAAAAACACAAAATTCCAATATGATTTTGTTTATGTTTCATAGGAAAATAAAAATCTTTATTCCCCTAGACTAATGTCACGGCTATTTATGTAGTGGCATTGTCCTATGATTCTATGACGATATGATTTTAGATCGTATTGTCGTACGATACTATTATGGTATGATGGTATGATTGTATGACTTTACGTACCATATTAGTACTAGCCGCCTGTAACGGTATATCAATCCAATTCCAATTACAACACGCGACATTTAAAAATACATCCCAAATTGTTAATTAGTATTGTAGCTATTACCCTTATTTTTAAGAAAATAATAAACTTATCATAAGCAAATAGGTACCCTTTTTTTTGTGGTAATAAAATAATAAATATTTAGCGAAACGTAAATACATATTATTTTTAACCATCAACAGAAATTATTGAGTTTTATGAACGTCCTTATATGAATATAATTAAAACAAAAATCTAAATGATTTCATTACGAAATGCAATAAGGAACAAAAAAACCATCCGAAAATTTTAGTAACGTTCCGTTGCGAAAATTTTCGTAATCCGGATTTCAAGAATACCATTTTAGGAACTTACATTTTCATCTTCTCTCTCGAAATTTTATTATTTCTTTTTGCTTCTCTTCGTTATATTCGTAATGGTTTCAAGAATACTAAATTATGATTTCACCATTACTATTACGAAAATAGCATTACGAAAATTTTCGGTTACGAAAATTTTCGTAATGGTTCAAGAAAAGCACCCCTGATGGTAACCATTCGCCAAGTCAAGTGTTGAAAAATAAGAAGCTTTCCCCAACTGGTCGAGTATTTCCGTAATATTCGGCAAGGGGAATACGTCAGACATGGTTATTTAATTTAATCTGCGCAGATCAACTACCACTCGCCATTTTTTTCGTTGTTGCGAGATTTCTTTGGCACGCACAATAAAGGAAAATTCTATGGACTGCGGCTATTCTCGATTATGTCGTCTTCTAACATCTTGGTAACTTGGTTAATTACCTCCTCTTTGGTAGACTGTGGAAGCCTATAAGGTTTAATGTGAATGGGAGGAGAATTCTGAATAAGTGGAATTTTATGTTCAATAACATTGGTGGTAGTGAATTTATCTCAGTTGAGGTAAAAGATATCGTTATACTCACGACATAATTTAAGAATGGAAGATTTCTCTTCATGGTTTAATTTTTCAGTATTAATTTCGGATTCAAGTTTTGTAAGACGATTGGATGTTTCATTAGACCTAGATTAGTGTTAACATTTTATATTTCATAATTATTAATCGAGTCCGTCTCGATTTTAACATCCGATAACATTACTTCATTCTCGGTGGTATCAACAATTGTTACGAGAGAGCCATTACTGATGATTTCCGTGACAGTATTGCCAATAAATACAGCAGGCTCAATTTCTTGTGATAAACATATTTGATCACTCGCATTTTCGAGTTCAGAATACAATTGAACAATTCGATGTGAACATGGTGGTATTTTAATGTTAGAATTTTCAGAACACGTTTTCAGGGTATGTAGGGTATCACCAATAGTTAATACAATAGTTTTAGAATGATATTCAATATTCGATTTAAACTTGTGTAAGAAGTCATTCCCAATAATTCCGTCACATGAGATAGGGAATGAATCATTAACAATTTGGAATGAGTGAGGTTCACTTAGGGAATTAGAAAAATAAATTAACGCCGAACAACGGGCAAGTGTTTCCACTAAATTATTCGAAACGCCCTTGATTTTGCACTTATCGTTTTGGTAACATGCAGTGTCACCTTTTAGATAATGTTTTTTCATTAAACTAATCTCAGCGCTAGTATCAATTAGAAATGTTAAAGTACCACGAGATGAAACATCTAGGTCCATCTGGGTAAAAAGTTTATAAGAGGTATCATTTATTAAGGATACTGTAGCGGTGCGAAAATGATAAGGTTCCCGTTCACAACCTGAAGGTTTATCGATCTCAGAATAGGCAGGACAATCCTTGGAAGATTCTGAGTTGGATAAAATAAATGAAGAACCTTTTGTTTGCAAAGGTGTAGCTTCTGAATGGATTGTAGAACGAGAGATGCATTTTGAAATATTTCAGTTATGGGTGTTACTTGTTACGACGAGTGAACACTCTCTAAATTTTGGACTCGAGTTGGAGTGTTCCGAGTTTTTTCGAGACCATTGAAGTTTCCCTGTTTATTTGGTCCAGAATTGGGAAGATTAGTGTCGTTGGTTGAATTTTTCCGATCGTCGGCCCTTTTCTTGGAAAAACAATCACGAATATGATGCCCACATTTCTTACAATACGCACAAACACAATTGTAATTATTAACTGACCTATGGTTTGGTGTTTGTGGAGGAATTTTAGTATAGGAAATCGAATTATTTGATACTCTTTGGTAACAGACATTTGCCGAATGATTAGAGTCTTACCACATATTTGACAACTAACTGTAAGCTTAGAAGGAAGAGAAGATTGAGATTTCCTCCTTGAACTTGTTAGCGA
Organism: Tipula vernalis; assembly: GCA_958295665.1. Classification (NCBI taxonomy): domain Eukaryota; kingdom Metazoa; phylum Arthropoda; class Insecta; order Diptera; family Tipulidae; genus Tipula; species Tipula vernalis. Next base: position 266,047,241 of record OY282558.1, on the reverse strand, counting down.
CAATTTCTCTTCACATGCCTTGTTGATGGCATCATTTAGGGTAGTGAACCGACAAGCCTTGACGATTATTTTGATTGAGAAATAAAAAAAATAATATAATATATATATAATAAATTTAATAAAAATGTATGATTATATTTCAACATTGCTGATTCAAATTTTACTATCACTAATTACACTAACAAATAATATACTACTTATATTTCCCATTTACAAACGATTGGAATGCGTTTGTTTGTTTACTATATGAAATAAGAAATGTAATATGTCATTACACCCTTCTCCTTTTGGAAAAAAAAAAAAAAAAATTATATTTTTTTTTTTGTTAATTTGTAATTTTTAGTTTTAATCTATTATTATGTATTTCTTTTATTCTACCATTAATATCTAATACAGAGTTTACACCTTTCCTTTCTATTATTTTATATGGTCCTAAATATGGACTTTCATATTTTCTTCTATCTTCTTTCTTTATGTATACAAAATCACTTATTTTTAAATTAATACTTTGAACATTTTTATCTGTTTGTTCTTTTCTATTTATTTTAGCTATATTTAGTAATTCTTTTGCTTTTTTGTGAGCGATTTTTAATCTTAATTTTAATTCTTCAACATAATTTTCTATATTATAAATTGGTTCTTCATTATTTAATATTTCGTTAGGTAACACACATAATTTACCAAAAATTAATTCAAAAGGAGAGTATCCTGTATCCGTATGTGGAGTTGTATTATATGCAAATACATAATACGGTATCCATATATCCCAATCATAATCTGTTGTGAAAGATAACAAATATTCATTTAGTACTCTATGATTCCTTTCTAGTGATCCTAACGTCTCATGATGATAAGGTGTTGATTTTATATGTTCAATTTTCAATAATTCACAAATATTTTTCATTAATTCATTTATATACTCAGTCCCTAAATCTGTTTTCAGTTTCTTAAAAATTCCGTATTTTAAAATAAATTTTTCTACTAATACCTTTGCTATCGTTTTAGCTTCTTTATTTTCTATTGGGAAAGCTTCAATGTATTTAGTTAGTTCACATTGTATTGTTAATATGTACCTAAAGTCGTTTGATATTTTTAATGGTCCCACTGTGTCTATAGCTACTACTTCAAAACTATTTGTTGGTGTGTCCGTAATCATCAAAGGTTCTCTAATTTTTCTAATCTGCTTATTTCTTGCACACTTATCACATTTTCTGACATAATCTTTTACCATTTTATTCATATTTTTCCATATATATCTTTGTTTTAATTTGCTAACTAATCTTTTGACTCCTGAATGCCCTCCATGGGGTGAATTGTGATACTCATCTATCAATTCTTTCATTTTATTTTCATCATTTATTTTTTGTTGCGCTTTATATATTATTATATTTATACTGGTTTGCTTATTATCATTTATCATTTTTGCATGCATTTTATTATATTTCTCTTTAAATTCACTTTTATTTATGTACATATTCGAATACTTTATCTTCACTTGCAAGTGCTAATTCTTGAATTCCTGAATCTTTCATCTTGAATATTAGTTTCTCCAAGGTCAAATCTAATTCTGAGAATGGATTATCACCAATTTCTGCAATTACTTTTCTAGGAATTTTATTTCTATATTCAATATTTATTTGCAAACCTTTATTATATCTGGAGTCTTTTAATTTATTTTCTACTTTTTTTTCATTTATTTCTTTATCATTGGTTTCTTTATCAGTGGGTACCCTTTTATTATTTATGTTAGCTGTTTGTTCAAATTTTAACCTAACCGCGTTCTTTATATCTGCTATAGAAGTACTGTCCCAAATATGCATATGGCCATACTGCGTAGATGGTTCTGTTTCTTCCAATGTTTGCTTGGTTTTATTTTCCTGTTTTCTTCTAGTTTCACTTCTTGTAATTATCTTTATATGCTTCGTGTCTTCATGCTGTGTAGGTATCATTGCTTTTAAGGTGTCAGAATTATCTGTATCCTAGATAATGCATCTGCGTTCGTATTCATTTTTCCTGCTTTAAAATGTACTTCGAAATCATAATCTTGTAGATCTAATCTAATGCGTGTTAACTTTGATGAAGGATTTTTATGTGTAAATAGGCTAACTAATGGTCTATGATCAGTTACTACTAAAAATTTCTTACCATACAGATATGGTCTATAATAATTTATGGCCCAGTGAATAGCTAGTAATTCTTTAATTATAACTGGCTTGTTTAATTCATGTTTTGTTAATGACCTACTGGCATAAGAGATTGGTAAATCTTTACCTATTTCTCCTTGTGATAGCACTGCTCCAAGAGCAAAATTTGGATGCATCTGTGGTTAATATAAACTCTTTATTAAAATCTGGATATTTCAAAATTGGTGGATTAGCTAATTTAGACTTTAATGTTAAAAATGCGAATTGACATTCATCTGTCCATTCAAAGAGAACGTTTTTCTTTAATAAATTATTTAATGGTTTTGCTATCTTTGCAAAATCTTGAATGAATCTTCTGTAATAATTACAAAATGCTACAAAACGTCTGGTTTCATCAGCATTTTGAGGAATTGGATATTTTTCTATTACTTCTTTCTTACTTGGATCAGTAAGAATACCATTAGCTGTTACTAAATGTCCTAAATAAACTACTTCTGTTCTTAGGAAATTGCATAACATTGGATTCAATTTTAAATTATATTCTCTTAATTTTTTAAAGACTTTTATCAGATTCAGATTATGATGTTTTAAACTACATCCGAAAATTATTATATCATCAACATATAAAAATGCTTCTTGTTCAAGTCCAGTGAGAGCTATTGTCAACATCCGTTGAAAACTGTTTGTAGAGATTTTTAATCCAAAAGGCAATCTTTTGAACTGAAAGTGACCTTTGTTGGTGGAAAACGCTGTTATAGGTCTGGATCCTTTATCTAATTCAATTTGATGAAATGAGTTGGTGAGATCCAACGTTGAGAAATATTTAGCTCTGCCTAGTTTATCTAAAATATCATCTATCCTTGTTAATGGGAATTTGTCATCCATTATTTTTTTGTTTACTTGTCTGAAATCTACCACTAAACGATATTTTTTTTTATCTGTATTGCTTTTCTTTGGTACTATGAGTAATGGAGAATTGTATGGGCTAGTTGATGGTTCAATAATTTCTAATTCTTTAAGTTCTTCTACTTGTCTGTTTATCTCTTCCAATTGCATATGCGGAAGCCTATAATTCTTGATATACACAGGATTATTATCTAGTAAGTTGATTTTTTACTTATAAAAGTTATTTGCAGATAGTTTCTCTTCTTCTAAGTGAAATATGTCAGAATATTCTTTGCAGATCTCTATTATACTTTGTTTAGCTATATTATCAATATTATCTAATTTTAATTGCTTTATAAACTTCTTTATTCTCTCCTTTGTATTTATTATTTCATTTGCTTTAAATCTTAAAATATTATATTCTCGTAATGGTTTAATTTTAGGTTTTAATTTTTCTATAACAATCTCTTCATCCGTTGTGTTTAAAAATTTTAGATGCATTATACCTTTTGCAGGTACAATCGTATTTGCTATATAAACACCTTGTTGAATTTCTTGATTAAAGATTACAGAATCTTCCTGTATCGGTATTTCAATTGCGGCTATCATTTCAGTTCTAGGGAGAATAGTTATCTTTGAGTGTTTTGGTAATTTAGTCTTCATTGGTATAGTTATGTTCATACCATCTTTAAAAATAGTCATCGTAAATGTTTCATCAATTTTGCAGAGATGTTTCATCAAAAAATCTCTACCTAAAATTCCATCTGTTAGTATTGGGAAAGTGTTTGGTACGATTTGGAAAGTTTGATCTGTCCATTGATCTCCTATTCCTAAGTTTATTGTTTTTGATCCTAGAGTCACAATTTCTGTTTCTGATATCCCAGTTAATTTGTATAAGTTATCATTTTCATAGCTGTCATTAAATTGTAAGTTGTTAATTTTGCAAAGTGATACGTCTGCACCTGTATCTATTAAAAATTTTAACCTATTGTTATTTATGTCTGTATTTACTTCAATGTAGTTTGTAAGATTGTTATTTATACCATAATATGTTTTTATTGTAATATTCCTTTGATTCGTATAATCCGGACGCGGTCTTTTCTTTGATAATCTATGGTTTAGGGCCCCGATGGCCCTTCCTCGTTTCCCGACACATAATGTATATTTCTAGTTTTATTATTATAATTTGGTTTATAACCTATATTTCTATTACGACCATTATATGAATTATTGTTGTTGTTTACTTGGTATTTATTATAATTCTGGTTTTGTTGAACATTTCTGTACCTATTATAATTAAATCTATATCTACCTTGATTATTCCTTCCTCTATACGTATTAAACCTACCTCTGTAATTTCTGTTATTATTTATTATATTTATATTTAAACCTTGCATACTTTGCTGCAAGCTAATCTCCTGTGCTATTTTCTGAGCATCTAATAAATTATCTGGCCTAGCTGCCATTACTGTGGTTCTCAGGGGCTCATTTAGCCCTTTTTTGAAAGCACTAAGAGCTGTTTGCTCGTTAATCACTCTTATAATTTTAGCGTGCTCATCGCCCTGATCTCTTATTTGTATATTGTTCAATTCCGCCAGCAAAGTGTCTATTTGCTGAGCAAATTTTTCTACAGAAAATTGGTTTTGTTTTATACTTGAAAATTCAGATAAAATTTGTAAAACTGTTTTTGTCTTGAGGAAGCTCTTTAAAAATATTTTTTTAAATGTTTCGATATCTTTTATTTCACCAAGCCCAGATACCTTGGCTTTAACTGCATCCGATGTTCGAGTTTTTATTACAAAGCCTATCAATTTAATTTGTTCTTCAGTTTTAATTGTGTTTGCTAAGTATTTCACTAGATTTACAAAATTGTTCACCTCTTGAACTTTACCAGTGAACTCTGGTATAATTTTAAACGCTAACGAAATATCAAATAATGCCATTGTTTCTATACCTATATATTCTTTGATTCTCTTTAAGTTTTTATATATTTGTATACCTTCTTCTAAAAAATTAGGATTACTCTTTATTATATTTTTTAATGACTCTTCTAATTCTGTTATTTGCTTTGTTTTAATCTTTATATAATTATCACTATATTTTCTATTTGGACTTTTTCTTAAATTTTCTAATAATTCTATTACTATTTTCTTAATATTTTCTAATTTAATTTCATCTTTCATGTTATGCTTTAAACATTTTAATATATTTTTTTTTTATTATTCTATTTTATTAATCTGTTTATAATTACACAAATTAATATTTTATTTATTAAGACTATATTAATTACATCGATTCATATTATTTTTTATTTTTACTTATGCTTTACTTATTTCTGTATTTACATGTTTCTCTATTCTCCTTTTCAATATTTTTTTTATTTTTATTATAATTAAAAGAATTATAAAGGTTACTACTTGGTTTATTATTACTGTTTCTATTAATGTTAATTCTTTTTCTTCACTATCTTTTGATGATCTAGAATCTGCTGCATTTTGTGAAATTATTATCTCTTTTTCTGGTTTTGCAGGTTGACTACCCATTTTTAAATAATATTTTACTTAATTAATTACAAATATTTTTATTTAAATTTGAAGTTTTTGATTTTTAAATACTATGTGACTTAATTAATTACAAATATTGTAGTTTTATTTGACTTTTTTTTTTCTTAGAAAGCTTTTGATTTTTTATAATTTCTTTTTTTTTTTTTCTTAATATATTTAATTCGGCTTGAATTACTTGCCGCTCTTTAGGTCTAACACACGCGCCTAATATTCTCATTACTTCTTTCTTTTAATTTTTGATTTTGTTAATTTTTCCTCCACGTTTAGTTTTCTTTATCGTCTGATGTTGCCTCTGCCTGTACTCTTCTAAAGTGATCCTCTTTTTGGCTGCATTCACTTTTATGTAGTCCTCCGTAAAGTACTGCTTCTGTTGTGTTGCCATTGAATCTGCTCGTCAGAGATCTGGTCCATTTGCAAGATCGCCATGAAATGTTATTATTTGTCGCCATGAAATGTTATCGCCATGAAATGTAGATCGCCATGAAATGATATATTTATTTTTAGATATTGGTTATTTGTAGTTAATTATTATTATAGCCAAGGGTGAAGAGTGGCCCACGCTTCTTAACGCAATTTCTTGCGTCGACTAAAGCGCCTATTTGGCCCTCGCCATTTACCCACCTTATATTGCAAAGTTAATTGCAACTTGGTTTCAGCGGGGTGGCTCCTTGTTTTTAGAAGAAACTAATTAATTTAGTTGATCACTCAACTAGATCCAAATTTATTCTTTTTTTCGTTTACAAAATTTTATAGTTTATATACTTAAATTTAATGTGTAATTTATTCTCTGATTGAAATTTACTTTACTTATTAATTTGTTTAATTGACAAAATTATATTCAATATTAAAATATTCGATCAGCGCATTTATAATTTATTACACTAACAATTGTATTTGCACGCGTTTAATTTTATTACATTGATTACAACAATAACATCTTTGTACACGCGCTTATTGAAATAAAAATGTATGATTATATTTCAACATTGCTGATTCAAATTTTACTATCACTAATTACACTAACAAATAATATACTACTTATATTTCCCATTTACAAACGATTGGAATGCGTTTGTTTGTTTACTATATGAAATGAGAAATGTAATATGTCATTACACGAGCAATCCTTCCTGGAATGCTTTTAAAGCAGTTTTTGCATTAAAACTGATGATGTATTCCTGGGATTTTCGCCGTGTTCAAGAATTGAGGACTCATCTAATTGGGAGAGTAATTTCTCGATGAGATTTGCAAAATTCCTAACACTTTCGTTTTTATTTTGCTCTATAGTGACTAATTCAACTTGTAAGGTTTCAGGGGATTGTAACATACCGAATTGCTTTATGAATTCCTTTTTTAAAGTATCACAAGTTTTATATTTATCGAATTTAATTATATCATAAGCTTTACCGGACACCCTACCTTTGAGAAGTTCGAGAAATTTTGTTTGTTCAGTCTCTGCTTTTAAAGGGTTGTGAATGGAGTTCTGCGGAATCGCCCTTAAATTCGGGTATAATTTTTAACGCAATTTCGTAACTTAAAACACTCATTTTGTTCACTTTTGCTTTATATTTCTGTTAAGTTTTTTCAATTTTTGATAAGGCTTGCTTATAGCTTAACCCCGACTTACGCTTCCGTAAGTTATATTCTCGCGTCATGTAAGTGTACACACAATAATAATTCGTAAATTTGTATACGCACTTCACATATAATTTATAATTCAAAATAGTCGCGAATATATGAAAAATTAACAAACATATCATAACTTTACCAACAACTTAAATATGGGTGGTTATACTTGTTTTGTTTTTTTATTTTTATTTGTTCATCATGAATAAGAAAAGAATTGCAAAAAGAATACCTGTGTTATTATGTTGTTTTGGTTTGCATCGATGAACTTGCAAATGTGGTTGTTGTTTGTCATTCAAATGTTGGTTGTTTTTCTGTATTGGTTGTTCGTGTGTTTTTTTTTGTGTTATTTCCAGGTATTTGTTGGTGTAACCGAAGTGACGATGGTATTTTTTTTTTTTTTGGATTGGTATGTATTTATATTGATGTATCCGAAATGCTGAATGTATATTGGTTTAGAATGTGGTCAAACAAAAGTGTGTGATAATGAAGTTACCATTTCATTATAAATAGCTGTTATTTGGTTTATTGGTTGAATTTATTTTCAGATTTGTTGTTTGTATTGATGTCACGAAGTGATGATGGTATTTATTGCTGTTTTATAATCAATACCAATCATGTGATGATTTCGGCCTCATTCTAGCTGTTAATTTTGTTTGGTGGTATGTTTTCTCAACAACGTGGTAGTGGATATTGTTCACGTGGGGAAAAGAAAAATAATTTATGAATAAATAATAAAACTGTTGTATTTAATTTAATGAATTGGAATTTGATATGAATTACTATAGCTGTAATTGTGTGTTTTGTGTGTTATCACCAGTGCGGTTATATGCAACTGTGCAATAGCTATTTTGTTTTTTCTACTCTCAATTTTAAAGAATTTTAAACTTTATAGCTTTCGATTGTGAAATATAAATAAAATTATTATTTTTTTTTTTTTTGGATATAACTCACCACGATTTAGAATCTTTTCGATCCCACCGCTGTCACCAAATTTGTAGCGATCTATATGTGTAGTTCACAATGGATGGCACTTTTGTTTGTTTTTAACACGTCACACACACCAACAAATACTTCGCGAAATTCTATTCTATTGAATTCCTTATTACCCAAAATAAGTAATAGGACAGGTCAACCATAAAACTTTATAGACAATGCGGGTAATATAATATTAATTTTATAAAGAAGAATTATAAAATATTAATATGTAATTTATTTAAGTTCACTAATGGTATTCATTGATTTTTTTATGTTAGTATTATTTTAGGAACAATATCCACTCACCATGTTTTCACGACGGCGTTCCAAACAAGAAGAAGGAATACATTTTTTTTAGAATTTATTTTATCTTTTGTTTTTGTTTGTTTGTTTTTTTTTTGATTTGGGGTTCGTTCGGTGACTTCATTACAGCGAGGCATGATCTTGTGGAGAGTTGACCTTCCATAATGTTTCGTACGATTGCATAATTTATAATTTCCTTAGCTACTGAGGCCGTGGCAAAAATAGTTTCAATTTCCCTTTTGCCTTCTTAATTTTATTTTCATGTGGTTATTCAAGCATGAGCTCTAGCCAGCTACAATACCGCACCAGACCTCTATTCTCATATCTGTTAACGAAGCCCTTGCGGGGTTTCAATTTAATTTATAATTAGGAATGGATTGGATGCATTGAAATTTGCTGATGAGAAATCGGCCGTGGCTTCATTGTTTACGTATTATTGCTAATTATTTTAATTATTTACTATTGGTCTTTTAAGTGGAGAAACCGGGCGCGGCTTTATATTTAATTATTATTCATTATTTATTTGTTTATTTTATTATTATTATTTTTATAGTTGATTTATTAAATTTAATTTTAGTATGGAAACGTTGAACTATTAGTTTGTAATATGTTCAGATCAATTTAACATTTTCCAGAGCTACTTAAGCAGAATAAAGTAATAAACAATTAATTATTTGATTTTTATTTTAGTGGCTATACATTGCTGGAACTAGTTAATTAATTTCTTCAATTTATTTATTCAAAAGCTAGTTAAGCTAAAGAATTGGATATTATATTTTATAGGGTTTCAGATTTTTGGTTTTAGGCTGTCCTTCAATTTAGATGCTGAATTGAATTTATTTTATTTAAGTGTGTTAAGGGCTGATTTTAAAAAAAAGAATTAATGGTGAAGTCAATTAAGTTTTGGATTTAACTAGATTTAATAGAATTAAATTAATTTTTATTAAAATTAAATTGAATTAAATTTAGTGAAATTAATTTTTCGGTGTAATCGAAGTCTTAATGTTATATTATTAGTGTTGATGTTGGTATTGGTGTTAATGTTCATACTGCTATTAATGTTAATGATAGTTTTGGTATTAGTATTGATATTGGTTAGTTAAAATAGTTTTAGTTTAGCAAACAACTGAGAAACTCGACCAAGATGGCACTGGCCAGCGTGGCAGTATGATGAGTGGGTGGTAGTTGGTTTAATTATTGTTAATATATTAATGTTAATTTATGTGTAGTACATAAAAATTAATCTATAATTTATTTCAGAGAATCAAATTTATACTTAATTAATTTTAGAATATAGGGTGAATGCATATTTTAAATTTAGGAAAGTCTTGAAGAACCTGAAACAACTTTATAGGAATTTGAGCAGTAGATGAACTTTAAATTGTAATGTCTTGTGCCAATACAAATTTACTAACTATCAACTACTTAGGTGTCTGGAACCGGGTTGATTCTTTGTTGCTAACATACCTTTTCTTTCCTTCGGCTTTGTTATGTGTAAAGGGGTACGGAAGGCCCTGCGTCATCCGGAAGTCTTTCTTAGGCTTAGTCGTACACTGATCAATCAATCAATCAATCAATATGTAGCTATCCGTTTTTCCAGTATTGACCGTGTTTTAGGTACTATGAAATTTTGTTCAACAAACCTCATAATTACCGTACAAATGGCATTCACCAAACCTAACTTCAAATTACGATAGTTTTATCATACTTTCTTGCTCATATCACGATTATTATTTTGTTATTATGCAAGGACATGCAACACAATTTTAACGGTATGCTTACGTTAATCATGCACGTGATTGTACGTACACAAAACACTTATATAAAAACATATTTCCCCTTTACAAAATAATTTCTCTAACTTAATTAAATAAGATTAATTTATCTTGTAATAAAGTGTGTATATCTACAATATAATAGCACAAATAAAAATTTTGTACGGCGTATCGTAGCAAAGTAAAAACACACAACCCTTAAAAACATAGTTTTTGACTATATATCCTTTATATATAAGACTCGGTCGATTGCAATTCAGTTTCAACCTTCTTCACCATGACTAAAATTTAAAATTCAATGAGTAAGGGTCATTCAAAAAACAAATTTGAATTTTAAACTTACTTGAAGAAACATTTGGAACACTACTAGATTGAATTTTTTAAATTGAAAATTAAAGAAAAAACTTAGTTATAGTATGTTGATCGAACTGAAATTTTGCCAAAAAGTATTGCTAGGTGACAAAAGTCGATGTGCACAATTTCAGCGCGAGAGGATCACGGGAAATGGGTCAATTTTGAACTTGAAGATCGTAAGGACACTCAAGCAAGCAATTAAGCAGGTGAAGTTAATATAAAGGATATAAAAAAGGTAGCCAGCCAAAAACAATATGAAATAAGAAATAGCTTAAAGGAGAACAAGAATAACTCTTAAAAAATTTAAATCATTTAAACACTTATTTTTCTTGTTATCTGCCAAAAAATGTGTGCAAAATATGATAATTTGTTTGTTATGTTATGGAAGTGAGATACTCTAAATATACCGTCGAAAATGCTTACAAAATTTCTGCTTTATTCCCGTTAGCTTTTTAAATAATTTTATAAAAGCAAATTCAAACATTGTTTGACATAAATGTAAAAGCGTTTGAGATCTTTTTATAGAATTAAAGTGAACACTATTTAAAAGTAGCATAATTTTGTTCGACTACTTCCAGCAAATTGGAATATTATTATGATTTTTTATAATTTTAGTGAATCAGTATCTATATAAATCTGAACCTATGACAAATTGAAAAAGACAGCTTCGAAACAAACTCACTGAACCTAAAATAATAAAGTAATCGATTTAACTCAAAATAAATTTCTCTGATACGAAATATTTGAACGGAACTTTTTTATTTTATAGTCGTACTATTTAGATGGGAATGAAAACAATCTGGTATATTAGGGGGTGGTATATCATATAATTTAACAAAATTTGAAAAACAAATTTATCGATTTTGGTTCTCGAGTTGTCATCATTCAAAACAATGTAGACAATGCAAATAAGAGAGTCGACCGTTTTGTTACAATAAATAACCAGTTTATACATATGATATCGATTTAATAAGGTTTCAATGTGTTTAGATAGAGCAACAGAAGTTATGTTGCTACTTGAAAATCGGGTTAAACTTAGGTATTAAACGAGTTTATTTTATAGATTAACACTAACAATTAGATTATTTAATTTTTGTCAAAGAAATTATAAAATTTGAATGGGATTACATTTATCAGTTGTAATTTAGTTGAACCTTAATTGAAAAAAATTACATTGATCTTTTGCTATACACGATCAAGCCTTTAGCAAGCCTGCAGGAAATCGCCCGGCCCGCCGGGTATCGTGTTTAGACATTCACATAGCTCTATTCCTGTGTAATAACAATTGTTCTACTTTTATTTTGAATTATTTAATTAATTCGTATAATTTCTACAGGTTAATGTACGCAATATTTTATTTTTATTTTATTTCAAGTTAATATTTCGAAAATGGATTAAACTATTAACTTGAAATAAATTAAAAATAAAATATTTAGTACATGAACTTTACTATCTAAGAGGTGTTGAATAATTGTCCGAAAACACTAATTTACTTCTCCGTATTATCTATAAAATACACACATTAAAATGATCTTAGGATCGGTGGTATATTAGAAATTATACGAATTAATTAATTGATTCAAATTAAAAGAAAAACAATTCTTAATTATTAAAATTTGCTTACACAGGAATAGAGCTGTGTGAATGCGACAAAGAAAATTTGTAAGGGTGTATTTAGTAGAATTCACTAGTACAACCTGTACGCAGTACATTCTGAATAAATAAATAAAACGTAAATTGTGATAGAATCAGTCGCCATCGCCTGATGAGAGGTTTGATTTTTTCATAAACATAGGATCAGTTCGAAATTGGATTAAATTCTCTTGCATTTTTCGGATATTTTGGGCCCGATTCTGGAACGATAAAATTCTTGTTATGCTATTTTATTTTCCCGCTTTCTATATGAATTTGTATTGAAAAAATAACATAACATAACATACAATTTTGAAAGACAGAATCGGGCCTATTAACTTCAAATAAATTGAAAATCAAATATTCTTTCAATTTCTTCTATAAGAGGTATTTTATAAATACTTGTAATTTTTAAATGGCTACTAATAAATCGGATTCGCTGGTTAAGGCCTACCCGTGCCTGGATTAACCATTAAACAAAATATGCACGTGTCCCGTCCAATTGTGGCACCAAGGATTTAAAAAATTAATTTTATGTAATTTAATTTTTTATTTTATTTAATTTTTTTTTATTACCTAAATTTTCAAAAAACAACAAAAAAATTATTAAACATGAAAAGTTTTAATTGTAAGCTCGATACGCGAGTGGGGAGCGAATAGACGAAAAAGAAGAGTCGCAACAACTACCACAACAATGTCAAGTAACATTTGATTAATACAAATTTGGGTGACCGCTTGGGAGCACGCAGAAGTGAAGCCATGAGAGTAAAAATAATAGTTTTAATATTATTAATTAATTAAGCTCTAGCTGGGGGGGAACGCTGTATTAAGGATATTGTGTTGTCCTGTTGTTAACAATTTGTCACAAAAACAAAACACTAACCAAAACATACTAAATATTGGCTACTTAGGTGTCTGGTATCAGGTTACTTTCTTTAATTATTAATACCATTTTTCTATCCAGCGGCCTTGTTATGTACAAAAGGTGTACGTAAGGCCCCGTGTCATCCGGGGAGTCTAGCTTAGGCTTGGTCGTATTTTCTGATCAAACAATCAATTTTTCGTGCATTTAATTTGCTGCGAGAAAGTCGAGACATTTTACCATTTTGTTTTGCAATAGATAAATTTATTAACTCATACCATAAGGTATCTTTCTCATTGATTCACAAGATTAAAGTGAAGATTAAAAAGTTGTTGAGTGTAGAAATGGCAAATGGGTAAGGAACTTGGGTACAAAAATTTAATGATTTGGTTTGATCATTTTATTAATGTAACATATGCACGTCGTTACTAACGAAGGGTTAAAATGACGCCTGTTAAAAACCCAAAGCTCCGGAACTGTTGATACTCATACAATACATTCCATCAAACGTTTTTCTCTTTTGATTTAAGATTAACGCCAGTGTAAATTTGTTGCAATTTAAATATTGCTGATACTTCTTTACTAGGGCTTCTTTTTCATTCGTTGCTAAATTAACTTCTATGGTATTTACTCTTCGTAAACTAAACGACTAAAAGCGACTGGCCTCTGCAGTGTTATCTGAAGCGTCCGTTGTTAATACAAAAGGTTTTGAGAAATCGGGCTGTGCGAGAATTTGATCAGTAGATAGGATCTTTTTTGGAGTAATCAGGACCCTTAACGTTAACCAATTTATCTTTTTTGAGATATTTAGTCATATGTTTGGTTATCTTTGAATAGTCATTGTTAAATTTTCGATAATATTCAGATAATCTAAGAAATTATTTTATTTCTTTCGGATTTATTGGTAATGCCTAATATTTTTTGAATTTGGTCTGAATTCGGTTTAATTATTCTTATTTTTCGTATTTCTTAAGCACCAAATTTTTTGGGAACATCCGAAATTGGTGATGAATATGGGCTAATGGATTGACGAATAATTCCAGTATGTAACATCTCTTGGACTTGGCCTTCCACATCTTTCTTACCTATAAGTTTTTGTGTAGAAAGGTATTTCGCCTGCATTATTTATGATGTGTTTAATAATGATTGTTGCTGACAGCTTTTCATTATCTTTCCAGTTGCCTCAGATATAACTATCAAGCTTGTGAATTCCAAACCACTATCGTTTTTCATCGTATGGCTGCTTCTCCGTTTTTATAATACACTGCAAATGGATGTATGTATTGTACATTGAACTACAAGTCACATATAACAATACATTCATCAGTTGCTGGTGTGATGGAAGATTAATATTTTGATGATATACGCAGACGCAGTGCAGCAAAACTAGAAAATCCAATTTTTGTATTTGGATAGGTTTTTTTAAATATTTAATAAACCTCCTTCAAATTACAAAGAACCAGCCTACGCTGACCTATATGAAGTTAACCCGAAAATCCATCCCGAAAAAAGACTTTTCAAAATAGGTGCTTTTCCGCACTAAATAAAATAAAAGTCTTTCAGCACGAAAAATTTATTATCAAAAAAACAATAACATCTCATCCCAAAAAATTAATAAAATATTATAATTTATTATTTTTATATTTATTAATTCAAAATTTTTTAAATCATAAGATATCTAGAATATTTGAGCAACTTACAATGACGATAAACGATTTCGATCTAAAGAAATTTTAAATTTAATATGGTAGGTATTTGTACCATAAAATAACCACATTCCTTAGTTAGAATTGCTTAACTTAAGTTGACAAAAATCAAAAAACTCCAAAATTATGTGAACGCAATATTCAAGACGTAGCAGGATATGCGCTCAAAAGCCTTCCTAGTCTAACCGTGCAGCTAAAATGCCAGAAATGTGAAACAATAGTTGAAGAAGAGTGCAATTACCTCCTGGTTAGTTTATTAAGATTAGCGGAGTTCGGATTTTCGAATATTAGTCAGTGTATAGAAGAAGTTCCATCCCAGAACTGTCCAATATGTCTAAGCAGAATGAATCCTCAAAATAAGAGATTTAATCAAATTATCGCTGTCTACACCGAATATCCCTCAGAAAACCGCCCGAGTTTTACTATTGATCATATCGAATCGATCCTGATTTTTAATAATAATGCTTATAATTTATCAGGAATTATTAGCTATGAACAGTTTGAGCCCAATAAAACTACAGATCACATTTCTGGACATTTTATCAGCTATTGTAAACGCAATGACAAATGGGGTGGATATGACAATTTACAAAAATATGTGGCTATCGCCAGAAATTCAAAAATCATCGAGGTCAATCCTCATATGGTCATTTATACTAAATGTTAAAACAGTTGTAATCATCCAGGTTTATCGTAGCGTATATTACCAAAACAAACTTTTTATATTTATTCTAATATTGAAGCATCAATAATCATGCATATCGTCCCCACAATTAAGACGAAACAATAAAGATTGGTCCACATAAGCAGATGCCTTATTCCGATATAATTACCAAAATAGTATTTTTTCCATCGATTATACGGAGTATCGGCTATAAAGAAATGGGCCGGAAAATCACCCTTATCGCCATCGCATCGTTACAGGGGTATGAAATATACGTAGGGGATGAATATTGCATTCTAGTGGCATTTCCATCGATTATATGGAATATCGGTTATAGGGAAATGGGCTCGAAAATCACTCTTATCGCCATCGCATCGTAACGTGGGCATGAAATATACCTTGATGATAGATATTGCATACCAGTGGCATACCTCGCTAAACTAGCAACCTCTGTGAATAACGGTACAAAATTATCAATATAGTGTTTTTCTATCGATTATATGGAATAACGGCTGGATGTGAATGGGCCTAAAAATCACTCTTATCGCCATCGCATCGTTACAGAGGTATGAAAGGTACAGGGTGGGCCAAATAAATTTTTTTTTTTAAAAATGCAATAAAACTAAAAGTTCTCAATATTTTTTCAAACTTATTTTTTCATTGTAAAGAACAATCCTTCCGATTAATTATGGACTACAATTTCATTCATATGACTGCATCGGCTGGCCTTGACGTACCTCATACGGTCGGTCCAATTTTTGAGCACATTTTCGATGGTATGCGGCATTATGTCTTCAATGGCAATGCGAATATTGTTCTTGAGAGCGTCAATCGTTGCTGGTTTATCGGCGTAACACTTATCTTTGACGGCACCCCAAAGATAATAGTCCAACGGCGTCAAATCACAGCTCCGAGGCGGCCAAATCACATTAGCATTTCGGCTGAGAATTCGATGTTCGAAGACAGCGCGCAAAAGATCAATTGAAACGTGTGCTGTGTGGCACGGAGCGCCGTCTCGTTGAAACCAAATGTTGCCTATGTCCTTCTCTTCAAGTGGAGGGAACAAAAAATCGTTTATCATGGCGCGGTAGCGCTCACCATTGACAGTAACGGCGGCTACTTGCTCATTTTCAAAGAAAAATGGCCCAATGATGCCACCGGACCAAAATCCGCACCAAACAGTCACTCGTTGAGGATGCATCGGCTTCTCTACGATCATGTGCGGGTTCTCCGTGCCCCAAATGCGACAATTCTGCTTGTTTACATAGCCGCCAGGATGGAAATGCGCCTCATCCGAAAAAATGATTTTTTTGCCAAGATTTTTGAAGTAATGTTTGAATATTTCCCAGCGTTGTTCAAGCGAATACACAACCATTTTCGTTCAGCGGAAGGATAAAACTAACTTTCTGTCAAATCAAAAGTGACATAACCCTTACCATACTCAAAATAACCGCTAGTTCAAAAAAAAAAAAGTTACATGGCCCAACAGAGCAACATCTGTGAATAACGGTGACAAAATTACCAAAATAGTGTTTTTTCTATCGATTATATGGAATATCGGCTATAGGGAAGTTGGCTTGAAAATCATCCTTATCGCCATCGTAACAGGTTCATGAAATATGCGTTGAGGATGAATTTTGCAAATCTAGTGGCATATCTCGCTATACAGAGCAACATCTGTGAATAACGGTACAATAAATAAATTTGTATGTAACGGCCATAAATTTGTGCCGTTAGTACAAGCAAAACCTTGGTTCGATATATCTGTCAACCTCTGTGAACAAAGACATAAAGTTTCGAAATATGAGGGATTTTCTTAAAGAAAGAAAGAAAAGACCCTCATCCACATCGTATGGCAGTTTCGTTGTTTATTAGTGAACGTTCACCTAAGCAAATGCCATGTTTCGATATATCTGTCAACCTCGTTATCTGTCAAGTTCGTATATTATGTTCTTAAAATTTCTAAAAATGTATAATACAAATAAAGGCCTTTAAAATAATCTTTTTTGGTTTTCAATATGTTTCTGTGTTATAAGAATTATAACATGTCACTATAATTTATGACAGATTGATTTGTGACGTATTGACCTTGCGATGTACCTTGAATAAAAACGAAAGTGATGTGTGTTTTCAATTATAAATTTAAGTTTTTTAAATTGTGAGTCGTTTTTTTATTATTTTGGTGCTGAAAGGCTTTTATTTGTATTAGATTTTAAAACATGAACACCTGAAAAAAATCATGGCTATAAATGATTGATTAAGGTAAATTTTTTTTTTTCGGGATGGAGTGTAATTTTACATTATTTCTATGATTTTTCGTACTGAAAGGCTTTTTATATTGAATTTAACGGGGACACATCATTTTTCGGGATGAAAATGCCATTTTTCGGGCTAACTTCACATACATCCCTGTTTAGTATTATGTCATAGGTCATACTTCTATGGTATACTGAGTTAGCATATAAAAAGTTATTTTTCAATATCAATGATAAATTTCTGAAAATCACTGATTACTTGACATTTTATCTACGTTGCACGGGAATCCAATGATCGCGGTCTCTAACCCCATTTAATATTATATCATATATCAGTACTTCTATGGCAGGGCATACAATTCCAGTCGGATCTAAAGGATTATCATCGGTGTGGGTTAATTTCAAACCAAAATTACTATAGAAGACGATAATTATACTTCGAATTTTCACATAGTGCTAGACGGTCCGTATTTTGTCGTGTAATATTCTATTAGGCAAAGAGTTAATAAACCAAACAATGACAACTATTACGCCTGATTCTCTTTCGATGAAGAAATTTGTGCCTGCAAATTGTGTATTAGCTGTAAGCCGTGGTGACGTACCCGTAAGCCTTAATCATACACGAGGAACTCTACAGAAATGAGATCAGAAGCTTAATTGTTGATTACAATCCAGGAAAAGTGTTTTGACTGACGAAAAGCCAATAGTAATGAAGCCTAGACGATTATCACCCTTGGAAACCAAACTCGTAAGAGAACAAGTTCATGAATGTATCGAAGAAGGAATCGTTCGTCTGAGTAAATCTTATTTTGCAAGCCCGGTTGTATTATCAATCAAGAAAAATGGATTCTAAAGATTGTATGTTGACTATAGGAAGTTAAATCAAGTGATTGTTTAAAGATCGGTATCCACTTCCTCATATTGATGACCAAATAGACAGCAAAGTATTGTTTTCTACACTCGACCTGAAAAATGGATTTTCCACGTTCCTATAGAAGTAGCCTCAATAAAATACACCGCATTTGTAACCCCATTTGGCTTATTTGAATTTCTGCGAGCACCTTTCGGCCTTTGCAATTCACCAGCTGTTTTCCAGCGATTCATTAATAATATTTTTAATCCGTTCTGTGTCGAAGAAGATAGTGTGTATATATTTAGATGTTTTAACCATTCCAGGAAGTTCCAAGGGAGAAGCTTTGGAAAGGTGGAGGTGCTTAAAACTGCTGAGAATAACAGTCTGCAAATAAAGTGGTCCTAGTTCCAGTTTTGAGCAAATTAATGGAAATGGAATAATTAAGCCGTCAGGATGGAAAAAGTTAGCAACTAAAAATTCCCCGAACCATGCAATGCAAAACAGATTCAAAGATTTCTTGGATTGTCGGGCTGTTTCCGAAGATTTGTTAAAGATTATGCGCGGCTGGCTGAACATTTATCGGATTTTCGGCCTATTGGAAAATGGAGAAACAAACCATAAGGGTGGTAATGTACGTGGTACAACTTATTTAAAATAACAAGATGTCATTCAGATGGTAACCGAAATAATTATAAAAAATAAAAGTTAGTTCTCGTTTGATTTTTGCAGATTAGTTATTTGTGTATCAAGAGCGCAAAGTGCCAGTTTGTCACGCGAGAAAGGAAATTGCTGGCCGACGGGACGGAGGCAGCAACCTTTCGAGCATGACAAACAACTTTGCGGACGTGTTTCACACTTTATTTTTCCTACAATCATTTTAAAAAATATAATAAAAAGATAATTTTGTAGTAAAATTTACTATACTGACAATACGATTTTATTTTATGACCGACATTTTGTTCAATCGAGTAGTCAAAGATTTTTTTTATTTTTCATAAAGAAAAACAAAAATTTGGTTTGATGTTTTATACAAACATTAGTCTTTCTTTAAACATGCGTGCGGTTTCAAGTTTTGTCACACGTTTCTAAGAGAAACGTGTGACAAAGTAATTTGTTTATTAACTGTCAAAAAAACAGACACTTTGGGCTTTGAAAACAGAGAAAAAAAGCCTGCTTTTCACGGCGATTGTAGGAAAAATAAATTATCACTACGAGTTTATGTTTTGTTTTTGTTTATTTGGAATAAAGCCTGATTTCCATTATGAAATATTTACTGGCAGTATAAACAAAATGGGGTAAAAATATATATTCGCGTGCTGTATGAAAGAAAAAAAAACTTTTTCAGTTTTACAGTACAGAAAAATTATTGTAGTATACTGACAAAATTTACTGAAAAATATATGAAGTGAAGTATATTTTTTCAGTACTGGAAAATGTTTCAATTTTTCAATGCAATTTTCCAAAAAAAAATTAAAAACAAAGACCATTTCTCTGTCACTTTAATGACTTTTATGTTTTTATTCAGTAAAAAATACTCTCAGTAAATATTTCGTAATGGAAATCAGGCTTAATCCTAGAAATTACACCAATTTAATCGTTATAATTTGCACATATATATATATATATATATATATATATATATATATATATATATATATATATATATATATATATATATATATATATATATATATATATATATATATATATATATATATATATATATATATATATATATATATATATATATATATATATATATATATATATATATATATATATATATATATATATATATATATATATATTAGACGTAAGCGCGTGCTACGCACGTGAGATATCAGTCAATAAGCGGTTATCTACTACCTCACAGGACAGTAATATCGGATGATTAACATGCTAGCACTCAGTAAACATTTTAAAAAGATTTTTACTGAGTGCTAGCATGTTCATCATCCGATATTACTGACCTGTGAGGTAGTAGATAACCGCTTATCGACTGATATCTCACGTGCGTAGCACGCGCTTACGTCTAGTCCACTATATACTTTTGGGTCAATTTCCCAGCCATTAATAGTGGATTGAATGTGTCATCTCGAAGCTGCAGTCGGTTGGAGAAGTACTGCATCTGGGATACCCGAAAATGGGACCCACCACCACCAAGTGGAATGTTTGGATGCCATCCTACCCCACCATACGGAAAGAGCAATGGATAGGTCATTGGATCAAGGCCAACATGATCAAATGCAAGAATTGAAGATCTTCTTGCATTTGGATTGTTGGCATCTGGTCTTAAATAGATCAACAGATCCTTCTCCATTGGAGGGTCGCCATCATTATTTCTAAAAACCACAGCAACTTCGTTTGCAGCTACTGGGTTATTATATCGTATCTGATTTGATGTTGGATCTTGACGAATAGCCATAATGATGGGGGAAACTCCCAACCCCAAGGTCCTCATCTTGCTCTTGTTCAACCACATAAATCATTTTGTGGGCTATTGCATACTGGTTGTTGTCTTTCAACCAAGCACCAAGTTCCAACATTAAATCTTTTGAACAATTAGTGTTTCCAGGATTTTCCCTCCTAGTCCTGGTAGCTTCCTGAGCATCTAACACATAGAGCTGAGCATACTGTCGTTGTTCACCTGTAGCAGGGTGCAACGTTCGGGCTTTGTGGTAAATTGTATGCGAAAGCAGTAAGTGCCATGTCCAGGGGGAGGAGAAACTGAAGCTCCCATTGACACAAATCAAAGCGCACTGTTGAAAGAGCGTATATTTGCCATAAATTTTTTAGATTCATCAGAATTTTCTGTAGTTCCGGTAAATAGCTCTTGAAAGCGTACAGGGTACTCTCTCAGAGGTGGCAGTACTAATTTGCCTTTAGCGCAACAGTTAAATTTTTTATCTGTTGGGCGTTCTCCATGAAAATGCTTGGAGTTCCAAACTCACAAACAGGATCCATGGGCCCACAATAGCGCTCAGGGACTAATAATTCATCATCAAAACAATTGATGACGATTACTTGGGCAGTCAATGCCTCACGTCTCATTCTGTTTTGTTTATATTGAGACACTTGCATAAGGCGGCGAGTTCTTGCCTCAGAGCTTTCATTAGCTCTCAGTGCTGCCTGTCTTGAACTTTCTGCCTGCCTGTGAGAATTGTTAGAAATTTGTTCACCAGGAAGGCTACTTTGAGCCTGTGAATCTCGTGCAGATGCATCGCGTCTTCTTTTTCGAGCCACCTCAAGGCTGCCCAAACCCAAATCATAAAAGAAATCAAATTTAATTGTCATTGTTATTTTGGTACGTTACAGCCTGACCAAGGGAATCCGAGATTTCCTTAAGTTTATTGTTATTATTATATATCCAATCAGGTCAGAGAAATCTTTAAGTACGTAAATAATTCAAAGAAATTAAGTCTAGTTGTCAGTTTCATTCTTGTTTTCATTGGTTGCTTTGGTTTACTTTATGGTTTCGATAGAAAAAAAATGTAGAAGAACCCTAACTGTCTAATGTTGCCATCTTAATGCTGGAAACAGATGTGCAGAATTCTGCATGCATCGAAATTAGAGTATGTACACTATTTTATATGGAATGAAATACATGTAATCTGCAAACCATGCAGAATTCTGCATGTTGTCTCAATTTCTAATTTTGCTGTACATCGGTAGGCTATATTACGTAAAAGTAAACAAATCTAGTACAATTTGTGTAGTTTTTCTTTTTTTCAATCAATTTTTTTAATTTGTTGACAGAAAATATGTTTTGTGTGAAAAGTGCCAAAATGGAGGATACAAATTAATTAATTTTTGACAAAATAAGACAACATTCACACAAAAAAATTGTATATTAAAATTAAATATGTATGAAATAAACGTCAAAAAATAAAGAACTGCATGCATTACATGTGTTTTGAACGCAGATCTGCAGGCATCACTGCATGCATAAATTCTGCACATCTGTTTCCAGCCTAAAGCTTTAGGATACAAAAATTTATATTTTTCAATTCCTTATGATGCATTGAAATGCCGTTATAAAATAAAAATAAATAAATAATGCAAAACGTCCTTGGTGAGAATCGAAGCCGATTTTTTTTTGGAAATGATTAAATATTGAATGAAATAATTTGCTATATCAGCCTAAATGTTGATTACCAGTTAAACAAAATTTACTACATACAACGTTTAACAATACAAAATTTAATGTTTTTCAATTCGTATTAAACCAATAAAATGCCGTTATGAAAAAAAAATTATTAAAATTAATACGGAGATTTTGATGAGTATCGAACCCGAATCGTTTTCAGTAAGAAAACGAAGTTTCTTGTTACTACGTCATTGTCAAATCGTCAACAAATATTTCACTTAGGCTACTGAGGTACAGAATAAGTAAATGTAAATTGGAAATATAAGAAAAACACTAAAAAGTGTTTTTATGATCTTTGACCTTGAAGGAGGTCATAATTTCAAAATAAAAGAAGAATGGGGCCGCCTAGATTTTTTTTTTTGATTTTTAGAGCTATAGCATGAGGCTCTAGGACATTGGGAAGTAATTTTCCATAACAATATTAGACATTATTGAAAATTTAGTGCAACTTAAGGATCATATATAATGATGGTGCAAAATACGTAAACTCATAAATTTGTGGAAGTCATATTTAATTTTGTGTTTTTTTCTTTTATAATTGTTTTGCCTTTGACTGAAAAAGAAAATTATGGAAGGCGACTTTTTTTTGTGTCAAATATTTGAAAAGTACGCTGAGGTGGTTATGCATTTGTGGCTGTCAAATAAAAAGTTGTTTTCCAATAATTATGATAGAGATCCCGTTTTATAGATAAAAGTATGAGGATTAAGAAAAAAATATATCATGTTTAAATTCTTCCCTGGAAAAATTATCGCCAAAATTTTGTTTTTCAATTATGTAAAATGCATTTTTTTTGTACCTCATTTAATATTCCTACATATACCAAAAATCTAGGAATATATTATTTTTGGTTTTCTTACAAAATTTATTTAGGTACCTAGGTGTCACAAGTTATATATGGGAGTGGAGTGCGAACATTCAAAGAGGACGACGTGTTTTGTCTTTCCTCTTCAAAATTTAATTTTATTTTATTTTTATTTTTTATTTAAGTGTTGTTAGTGTGAAATGTTATGTATATACTTTATATACATATGTTATATACATTTTAATTTTAATTCTAATTCAATTCAATTTTAGTGAAATAATAATTAAAGTGTAAGTGAAATAATAATTATAGTGTAATTTTGGAAAATGCAATCCACCGGGATGCATTTATCAGGCAATGTTTTATATTTATAGATAAAAAAATCAAAATTCTTGATTTCTTGATTAAGTGCATGATTTTAACTTTTGTGTGATTGTACATAGATTTTAATTACTAAAATCTAATAATTGGATCGTATTAAAATTGATTTTAACTTAATTTGATAGTACGTAGTTAATTTCATATCGTATTTTATTTTTACCCATACTTGAATGTGTTCTTGTGTTTTATTTTATGTACAACTGACACAAATATATTTTTGAAGCTTGTTGCATAACAAAACCATCAAAAATGTTTATACATGCCGTCTCGTTCGCTCTTTACACAGATCCTATCAAGAAAATGTACTCTATATTATTGGTTTTTGTCATATAATATTTAAACAACAACAAAAACAGAGGGACATTTTTGTTGGTTTTGGTATAATCGTCACAAATATTTTCCTGTATCTTGATACATAGAACAGGAATGTTTGTATGTTCGCTATAAGGATATTATTTGTATGTGATATAATGAAAATACGGATCCTGCTACGCACATAGAAGATTGTATGAAAATATTACCTTCTCTATGTGGGTTGGTGGTTTAGTATATACGATTCTGTTGTTTTTATTTTGGTGTTGTTTTCTCTCTTTGTGTTTTTTGTATTCATGAGGCAACTATAGTGTTGTTGATAAAACATGATCAACACAAACACAACGAAAATTTTAATGTATTCGACACGAGTAAGTTTGAGTCAAGAAAGGGAAGAAAGATTAATATTTTTGTTATTGTAGTGCCAGGAAGTCTGTCGGGACTGGGATGGTGGAGGGACCGAGTATTGAAGTTACTCACTGTAAATGGAAGGAATTGTTGTATTGTAGGATGTTATCAGTTAATTTACTACGTTGAGGGGTAGTGTGGTTGTGGAAAATTTACGGAATTGCTTCAACTATAAAAGTAGTTTGAGCTTAACAATAATTTTAAATTGCGAAAATGACTAATGTGAAGGAAAGCATTAGAATATGTAGCTGTTAAATCGTCTCCGAGCTACAGAAATATTAGTGAATTCTCGCTCAGCATCCAAAAACTCCAATTTTTAAATTTTCATTTTTAAATCTAGTTGCAGTATGTAAACAATTAATTAACTATCTACATGATAACGGTAACTAATGAAACAAGTGCTGTTAATTTAAATCGTTGCTTAGTAATTTACAATTTTTAAACATTATTTTAGAATTTTTAGCTTAGAATTGAGAAAGTTTCCATATACGATTTCATAAAATGTTAATTATTGTAATATGTAATATATTGTGTTTTGCTCATTAATGTATATTAATTAATTTAGTTTAAACAATATTTAAAGGTTTCTCTTCCTTAATTTGCTAATAAAAAAAATTCAATCTTCGGAATATAACATAGTTCCAGAATTAATCATTATTATAGGGATTAAAATTAATCCTGAGCTTCAGAATTAAATTTTACCTTGAATGAACTCTTGTAACAATTCGATTGTTAAATAAAAATTCCAATGGTCATACCGTCACACCGCGTCGCATAATTAGTATTGAGTCTCCTTATTAGGTTACGCACTGTATTCATAGCGCATTTTGTTAACATAAGACTGTTGTAGTACAGAAACGGTGTTTAGGCTGGTCAATATTTGTGTGTAATTGTATCCAATATAAAAAAAAAATGTACATCAAACATCGTTTACCGACCCAAAAGCGATTGATCCAGTTTTCCGTTTATTAAGGCTATTCTTGTTGTACATGGTTTCAATTAGAGAATCAAACAAATAAATATATTTACAGTCTCGTTCGTGGTTTAACAAGTGGCAGTGCTCGTGTCAACATTAAATTAATTATAAAAATTAATAAAGTAAATTAATTTCGGTATAGCCTTACGGCATTAATATAAAGTTCAATTTAATAGCCCAAGGTAAATATATTATAAGTTCTAAGTGAAACCACGCAATCACTCTGTAGCGAAATTTCTTTTTCTTTTAATTTTGTTATGTGCAGAAGAACCCGTGATTCATAAGACCATTACAACACAGTTTATGGATAGTTGTTCTGGTACCATAAGCAGAAAAAACTGTAAGTCATTTATGATTATTAAAATATTCGCGCGATACAAATATATCATCACGAGCGATTAAGCTGATCAAAACGAGTATTAAATCACGAACTTTGCGTGGTTCTTCTTGGTCATAACGCAAAATTATAAATCGAGATATTTCGATATTAAGTAGAATACTGACCCGCGCAAATACGGTTGATGCGCAAGCGTAAACGGGATCAATCAAGGATAAACTTCCGAAGACAAAGTATTGTGACCTCTACAAAGGCTTTATATTTATGTATATCACCATCGATGTTTAAGACCTATATGTGAATTTATTTATTACTTTAAATTATATCCGTTTAATTAATATCTTATGTGCTAGTTATTTTCATACATTAAATTTATTTTGTTTATTCTTATTACTTATTTATATACTTAAATTCATATATATCATATGTAAACAAATGTATAATATTTATAAGTGCATGCAATTTAATTAAGATATTTACTAACAATTATAGAATTTACTCAAACATATAATTTTGATTGCGCCTGAATACCGTTTATGTTGTTTAATTATTTTCAGTAGTATTCCAAGTTTGTGAAAATAAATTGTGCTTCGTACATTGTTTAAAGCCAAATTCAATTTACATACGTTTCGTTTTATTGATGCTCATTTTTATTTAATATTGTAATGTATGGGTGATTATAGTATGATCATTGAGTTGTGCCAGTTTTAGAATTCAAGATGATGTGTTAAAATTAAAGTGATGATTTGAGTTCCGAGCTCCATTTTGAGCATGGGGATATGCCAATTTTTTGTTTGGCTAATTATTTTATCGTGTTAGGGTGGGTAAAGAATGATGATCATTTACAGCCGATCATCGCAACTGTGGATATTTCAAACAACATGATATTTAGTTAATGAAGAACAGTGATTATGTTTATTTTCTCTTCAGTGGTCTAGCTGGTCATATGTAAAACGGGGTGTGTGTTGTTTTAGTGTTTATTTTTTTATTTGATTTCAAAGCAGCATTTCTAGCTCTAATTGGATGGTGAGAAAAACCCACCATCTGACTGTCGCCTAGCCGGCAATGTGCTGCCTCACCATTTTTTTTTCCAATTAGAGATTCTGTTAACGGTGTGATGAAAATAAGAATTTCATCTCGAGTTTCATTTAACCGGGATGGACAAATCTAACAGCTCATCGTTACAGTGGCGCCCAAACGTAGGTAAGGTCAAACACACATAACGTAACTGTTGTTACCGTTATTATCCCATGAATTGGGAAACAGACTATCATACAATTTCTTTTCGGTAACTTCATTACAATGGTTTTCAAGATTCTTTCTACATGGGTTAACACCAGTTCGCCAGTTAGACCAATTCAATCTAGTAAGTTTAGTAATTATTTCCATTTTGTTTTTTTTTCTTCTTTTCATTTTGTTCATTTTTTTCCAGATTAGTGTTAGTAGCCGTGATCCTTCGTTATTTCCATTATATTAATGTTTGGTTGGTGAAACCTACCGTTGATTTTAGCGAAATTTAGTATCACGTTTAATTTAGATAGTACCGTATTATAATAATGTGGCTCCATGTCATTAATTATCACCAACTGGTTTTTGAGTATTGATGATGATAATGGGTCCATATGTATCGATTAATTTTTGTTTATCAATGTCATTGAGAAAAATGTTTTCCGCCAAATAGCGTTAGCGATATTCCATCTATTGAGTACATTGTTTTCTCAGACATTATTGTTCAGATTTTATTTTAAACGTAGATTATCATGTTGGTTGGAATGTCCAGTTCAGCTGAAAATGGGAGCTTTTCGGAACTTAAATCATATTTATCTTGCACTTAAACGAATATTTGTTTCGGTTTTTTTTTAATTATATTTTTTTTTCTTTGAGTATCTATTTAATTATCAGTACATAAGTCGTGCGTATAAATTGATATTATTGTTACGTTTATTAAGTTTCGTCGTACCTAGTGTCTTTCACGTGTGAATTTTTAAGCGACTATATTATGGATTTACAATACCTAGATTCTGATGAATTTCTCATCGAATGTCAAATAAGAGGTATAGAGGGATCTGTTGTTAACAAAATGAAGTTGCTTGGAACCGCCCTAGAACAGGAAGCCCAAAGACTTAAGGAAATTCCTAAAGAACCTCATCGTCAAGCATTGAAAAACCCAAAACGTGAAGTTATTAACTGTGCAGGCAAACTTTCGAGAATTCAAAATCAAATGGAGGATTGGATGAAAGTTGTTGATACCACCACCCCGGAGAAATTAGCAGAAATATCTACCCTAATAATCCACATTAGGAATCGACTTCAAAGAATCAGCTGTTCCAAAGCAGCATCTGAGGTTGCTGGACAGGTGTTGATATCCTGCGATAAATTATTCGAGTGTATTGTTGTGCTAACAAATAAACAGTCTACATTACCGGAAGCGGAAAAATCACTTAAAGAAATCGTTATTCCCAGGGTAGTTGAGGATAATTCAGATGAGGATTTAACTACCGACAATAAGCAGTCAAATATAAATGAATATGTTGCAAATGTAAATGAATCAAAACCTACTGCCGGATCTTCACGTGGTGAAAGTAGTAATGCACCTCTTTCTGTCATCCCCAACATATCTCAAGATCAACTAAATTATTTGGCCAATTTATTATTGAAGAATTTAGGAAAGGCAGAACCATTGCTAAACCTTAGTGCTGTAGATAAGCAATTATGTACCCCAACTCGAGATGACATAGCAATTCACTCGTCCACAAAGTTTGAATCACCATTAGTACCCACAACGCCAGAATTCAATCCACGGATACCACCGCCAGACAATCAACCTGCGCAAAAATCGAGTGATTTATTGAAAACTAATGCGAAACTCGACAACCAGGATAACACTCGTATTTCTAAGAAGGAACATCTTGACATCCACAAATGGAATATCCTGTTTACTGGAGAACCAGGAGAGATTTCAATTGAACGTTTCCTTTACAGGGTGGAAAGTATGGCTGCTTCAAATGGCCTTGGGGCTAAATCCCTAACAAGTAATTTGAGTGTCTTACTAAAAGGAAAAGCCCTAGAATGGTATTGGTTGTACCGTGAACGAACCCGAGAAGTAGGATGGGACCAATTAAGTCAAAGCATGATCCACCGCTTCCAGGATAGGCGTACAGACGAAGACGTCAAACAAGCATTAGAGAGAAGGAAACAAAAATCCAGAGAGTCGTTCTTAGATTTCTACAATGATATATTGTCTTTATCATTGCCACTGCAATATCCAATGACTGACACTGAGATTGTAAATCTTTTAACACGAAATATGAGGGCTGGACTTCAAGCCACCTTTGCTGGACAACATTTTTCAGATATAGCAACGCTTGTTAATCGTGCCATTGCGGTGGAGGACACATGGTCAAGAATAGGATGGATTCCAGAGTTGGTGTTTCAAGGTAGACGGCAAGTAAACGAACTTGGCATGGACAGGAATGTGAGTGAGGTAGTTTCTCATCAAGGTAATATATCTGAGCCTTCGGATAGGTTCAACTCTGTATCAGCTGCATCCTGGTCGAGGGATGTGACACCTATTGGGTGCAATCAGTCTAGTCTTGCCCTAAATAGAAATGTTTGTTGGAATTGTGGACACGTGGGACATTTCTTTAAAGATTGTCCTATTTCGATATCGCACAAGTTTTGTTTTGGTTGTGGAGCAAAGGACACGGTGAAACCCCACTGTAAGACGTGTCAACAAGCTAAACCGACGGAAAACTTTCGACGGGGTTTCAGAAATACTGGAGGTCTGGGACCCCAAAACCAAAATCCTGTAATCCCTACCAAGGCGAGTACGGAAGAGGTAGCAACCAATACCGATCCGGAATTCCGTCGAATATTGAAGAAGGATTAGGAGTTGTTAGTAAAACTTTTCTATCAACAGATACTTCAAAATCCATTTCCACCCAAACCCGTAATAGGTGTTCTCAGTTAAATCGCTCCCTCAAGTATTTTAAAATTCGTAAAGAAATAAAAAAAATAGTTTCCGAATCATTAATTTCAAAGGCAGAGGATTCAAGACCCTATGCTAATATTTTAATAAACGGTACACCATATAATGGTTTACTAGACAGCGGTGCAAGCATTTCAGTACTTGGCCGAGATTCAGAACAATTTCTTGAGAACACTCGAATAAAATTTTATAGCCTTCCCTCTTCACTATCCACGGCTAGTGGAGAGAAACAGCAAATACTGGGACATGTCATAGCCAATGTCTCGTATGCTGGCAAAACACGGAAAATGCGACTTCATATTGCTCCAAATTTAACGCAGCCACTTTACCTGGGGATAGACTTTTGGGATTTGTTTGGCCTAGTACCTTTAATAGTTAGTGAGTTAGACAATAAATACATAAAAGACAGTTCAGACGAAAATAAGCATATATTAAGTGTTGAGCAACAAGCCACGCTTAACGGAATTATTAGAATGTTTCCATCTAGCGAGGAAATAGGACTCGGGCGAACTCATCTACTCTGTCATAAAATAGATGTGGGACAGGCTACCCCAATTAAACAGAGGTATTACCCAGTTTCTCCTAAAAAACAGGAAGAAATGTATAAAGAGCTAGATAGGATGCTGTCGTTGGGTGTTATTGAGGAGAGTACCAGCTCTTGGTCATCCCCGGTTACCCTAGTGACAAAGGCGAATGGGAAAATTCGTCTATGCCTTGACGCGAGACAGGTGAACTCGGTTACCGTGAAGGACGCTTATCCATTGCCGATAATCGAGGGGTTACTAGGTCGCTTAGATAAAACACGCTATATCAGCACAATCGACCTAAAAGACGCCTTTTGGCAAATACCCCTCGATCAATCGTCAAGGGATAAGACGGCCTTTACGGTGCCGGGTCGTCCACTCTACCAATTTGCCGTCATGCCGTTTGGGCTGTGCAATGCAGCCCAAACGATGTGCCGGCTAATGCATAAAGTTATTCCTCACTGCTTGCATGACCGGGTATTTGTTTATCTGGACGATTTACTAGTGGTTGCCGAAACGTTTGAAGAACATGCATCACTATTATCGGAAGTGGCTAGATTATTAAGAGCTGCAAATCTTACCATAAATGTCGAAAAAAGTAAATTTGTTCTGAAAGAGACCAGATACCTTGGTTATGTAATTGGTGAGGGATGCCTCCGAGTGGATCCTGACAAAGTTCTTGCCATAGACGAATATCCCGTTCCAAAAACCGTTAAACAGATACGAAGTTTCCTGGGGATGACCGGCTGGTACCGACGATTTATCCCTAACTACTCCTCCATTACAGCATCGATTAGTGACTTATTAAAGAAGGGATCGAAACAGGTTTGGAATCCAGTTGCTCATGAAGCTTTTCTAAAATTGAAAAGAGCCCTCATGTCCGCCCCAGTACTAGTGAACCCCGACTTCACTAAACCCTTCTTTATCCAATGCGATGCGTCCATGACAGGCATTGGAAGCGTCCTATTTCAAAAAACCAAAGACGATGAAGAGCACCCAATAGCTTTCATGTCATATAAATTGAATAAAGCGCAAAGGAATTACAGCGTTACGGAGTTGGAGTGTCTAGCGGCAGTGATGAGCGTAAAAAAATTCAGGCCTTATATTGAGGGATACACTTTCACGATCATTACTGATCATTCGAGTCTTCGTTGGCTTATGGAGCAAAAAGAATTGGATGGACGATTGGCACGTTGGTCCATAAAACTACAGGCATTCGATTTCAAAATAGAATACCGTAAAGGTTCTTTAAATGTTGTTCCTGACAGTTTATCGAGAATGAATATTGAAGCTATGGACAAATCGGATGATGAACTCCTTCACCTGGATTTGAATTCGGATGCGTTTAATGATGCAGAATACATAAATAGAATGAAAGCACTAGATGGCGATATATCAGCACAGAATAATTTCAAGGTGGTGAACGGCAAAATGTACGTACAAGTAGGGCAAAAATCCGAAACGGACCTACCAGACTGGAAATTGGTGATTCCCGAATCCATAACAACAAGACTTATCGAGAGAGCCCATAACCCACCGTCAGCTGCACATCAAGGGATCACAAAAACAACAGAGCTTTTAAGACGTTATTATTACTGGCCGTCAATGGTAAACCAGATTAAAAAATTCATCAACGACTGTGACGTTTGTAAATGCAGTAAAGCAGTAAATTTTTCCACAAGACCTGAAATGGGCAAACAAATTGAAGTCCTACGGCCGTTCCAACGACTGTTTATAGATTTCATGGGACCTTACCCAAGGACCCAAAATGGAAACACACATTTATTCATAGTTCTGGACCAGTATAGCCGATTTCCTCTGTTATACGCGTTCCGTTCTGCTTCAGCCTCTAAGGTGGTAGAGTGTTTGGAAAACGATATATTTCATCTTTTCGGAGTACCGGAAGCAATACTATCCGACAATGGAGTCCAATTCAAGTCAATCATATTTGCCAATTTAATGAGGAAGTATGGTGTCAGGCATGAGTTTACACCGAAATATTCCCCGCAGGCAAATGTCTCAGAGAGGGCGAACAGATCTATTTTATCTGCAGTAAGAGCATATACTCAAGACAATCACCAGTTATGGGACATATATTTAGATG
The DNA here is from genome assembly GCA_958295665.1 of Tipula vernalis. Classification (NCBI taxonomy): domain Eukaryota; kingdom Metazoa; phylum Arthropoda; class Insecta; order Diptera; family Tipulidae; genus Tipula; species Tipula vernalis. The sequence goes on along the minus strand of OY282558.1, from coordinate 266,014,660 downwards.
AGATTGCTGGAGCTCTTCGAAATACTGTCCATTCAGCAACAGGTTTTTCACCACACTACCTACTATTTGGACAGCATAAAATCCTTCATGGATCAACATACTCTTTGCTGAGAGAATTAAATTATCTCGGTGACAATCATATATATATCACGAATAATGCCGATCGATTGACGTTAGCTCAAGAGGTTGTATTGAGACACTTACGAAGAGCACACGAGCAAAGTCAATCGACATATAATCTTCGTGCCAGACCAAGAAGCTTTGAGCCCGGACAAAAAGTGTTCGTCCGGAATTTCGTCAGTAGCAATGCTTCAAAACAGTTTTCTGGTAAGCTAGCAATGAAGTTTATACCTGCTACAATTCTGAGGAAGATTGGAAACGTATCATACGAAGTAGTTAATGAGGCAGGCAAATCGCTAGGGATATATCATGCGAAAGACATTAGGTGATGGCCTATTTTATAAAGGGTAACAAGTGCCTATAAATACAAAGTTATAAATGTCAAAATCGTTTCCATGCCCGGCTTTTTGAGACTTATCTCTTGGGTGTGGGTCGTCCCCACGAGTGTAACAATTCGATTGTTAAATAAAAATTCCAATGGTCATACCGTCACACCGCGTCGCATAATTAGTATTGAGTCTCCTTATTAGGTTACGCACTGTATTCATAGCGCATTTTGTTAACATAAGACTGTTGTAGTACAGAAACGGTGTTTAGGCTGGTCAATATTTGTGTGTAATTGTATCCAATATAAAAAAAAAATGTACATCAAACATCGTTTACCGACCCAAAAGCGATTGATCCAGTTTTCCGTTTATTAAGGCTATTCTTGTTGTACATGGTTTCAATTAGAGAATCAAACAAATAAATATATTTACAGTCTCGTTCGTGGTTTAACAAGTGGCAGTGCTCGTGTCAACATTAAATTAATTATAAAAATTAATAAAGTAAATTAATTTCGGTATAGCCTTACGGCATTAATATAAAGTTCAATTTAATAGCCCAAGGTAAATATATTATAAGTTCTAAGTGAAACCACGCAATCACTCTGTAGCGAAATTTCTTTTTCTTTTAATTTTGTTATGTGCAGAAGAACCCGTGATTCATAAGACCATTACAACACAGTTTATGGATAGTTGTTCTGGTACCATAAGCAGAAAAAACTGTAAGTCATTTATGATTATTAAAATATTCGCGCGATACAAATATATCATCACGAGCGATTAAGCTGATCAAAACGAGTATTAAATCACGAACTTTGCGTGGTTCTTCTTGGTCATAACGCAAAATTATAAATCGAGATATTTCGATATTAAGTAGAATACTGACCCGCGCAAATACGGTTGATGCGCAAGCGTAAACGGGATCAATCAAGGATAAACTTCCGAAGACAAAGTATTGTGACCTCTACAAAGGCTTTATATTTATGTATATCACCATCGATGTTTAAGACCTATATGTGAATTTATTTATTACTTTAAATTATATCCGTTTAATTAATATCTTATGTGCTAGTTATTTTCATACATTAAATTTATTTTGTTTATTCTTATTACTTATTTATATACTTAAATTCATATATATCATATGTAAACAAATGTATAATATTTATAAGTGCATGCAATTTAATTAAGATATTTACTAACAATTATAGAATTTACTCAAACATATAATTTTGATTGCGCCTGAATACCGTTTATGTTGTTTAATTATTTTCAGTAGTATTCCAAGTTTGTGAAAATAAATTGTGCTTCGTACATTGTTTAAAGCCAAATTCAATTTACATACGTTTCGTTTTATTGATGCTCATTTTTATTTAATATTGTAATGTATGGGTGATTATAGTATGATCATTGAGTTGTGCCAGTTTTAGAATTCAAGATGATGTGTTAAAATTAAAGTGATGATTTGAGTTCCGAGCTCCATTTTGAGCATGGGGATATGCCAATTTTTTGTTTGGCTAATTATTTTATCGTGTTAGGGTGGGTAAAGAATGATGATCATTTACAGCCGATCATCGCAACTGTGGATATTTCAAACAACATGATATTTAGTTAATGAAGAACAGTGATTATGTTTATTTTCTCTTCAGTGGTCTAGCTGGTCATATGTAAAACGGGGTGTGTGTTGTTTTAGTGTTTATTTTTTTATTTGATTTCAAAGCAGCATTTCTAGCTCTAATTGGATGGTGAGAAAAACCCACCATCTGACTGTCGCCTAGCCGGCAATGTGCTGCCTCACCATTTTTTTTTCCAATTAGAGATTCTGTTAACGGTGTGATGAAAATAAGAATTTCATCTCGAGTTTCATTTAACCGGGATGGACAAATCTAACAGCTCATCGTTACACTCTCCAGGATCATTTAGTAGTGAATAAGCTGTAGTTTAGAAACTGTGTTGTGCTGTGCTAACTATTTTTATTATATATTTACTAACAATTTTACTAACTATCGATCGCTTAGGTGTCTGTAACCGGGTCGAGTTTGTCCCAACTAATAATCCTTTTCTATCCTTCGGTTTTATTATATGTAAACCGGTGTACGGTGTGTGCCCGGGAGTCCGGGAGTTCCTGCTATAATGCTTGGGCGTACATCCTAATCAATCAATCAATCAATAGGTGTCACAATTTATATATGGAATTTTTTTTTTGTGTGTTACCCTGTGTATTTGACAATTATTTATATTAATAAATTTTTATTATCAAGTATTGCTGGTCATTTTATACTTTTAAACGTATTTATATAATTAATATAATAAACAAGACGGCTGCACCAGGACGACATATAAAAAAAATTGGATTTTCCAAATTTCCATTTCTACGGCCTAAAAACTGTGTGCAACCAGGAAGTAGTGGAACACATACAGTTTGAGTTTGTACAATTCATCAGAATGTCAAACAAATTATTTATGGAACGAGAGTGGAAACTATAACCAAAAATGAAATATCGCACTATACAGATTGTTTTAAATCAATATTATGTGCCAATCCTACATCAACCTGCTACCTTCTAAAATGCAACAATTGTCCAGGATTGGATGGCTATCGAGATTATTTAAAGACATCATTTCTTAATTACGAGGATGGTATATACAAGTATGCTGAAATAAAAGTTAACCGGTGGGTTTCAACCGACAGATGCAGCTTGGAAAATTATTGAAATTTGCTAGATAACTTTCTGGATTATTTCATAACTAGGCTGAAACAACTAATAGCACACTTCTATATTTCACTTCAACAATCCAGCTTCGTGAAACAAAAGAAATTGGAGTTAAAGGACACGGAGGTTCTTGTTTGATGTGATTTAGCCAAGAACTGTTCATTTATTATGCAAAATGCAGCACATTGTTTTCATTGGAATAATAAGCAAGCAACAATTCATCCGTTTGTAATATACAAGAAAGTAGAAGAAGAACTACGCCACTACAGCTATATTATAATATCTGATTGTCTTCATCATGATAATGTTGCTGTATACTTATTCATCGAGAAGTTGATCCAGTTTATGAAAAGTAAATTTTCTAATATATCTAAAATATTTTACATAACTAATGGTGCAGTAACACATTATAAAAACAAAAAGAGTTTTATGAATGTCATCAAACACAGAAATGATTCCGAAGAATCGATTGTGAATGGCACTTCCACGCAACGAATAGAAATGTAAAGGAAATGTGATTTCCAAGAGATTCTATTAGATATATATATATATATATATAATATATATATATATATATATATATATATATATATATATATATATATATAAATATATATATATATATATATATATATATATATATATATATATATATATATATATATATATATATAAATATATATATATATATATATATATATATATATATATATATATATATATATATACATATATATATATATATATATATATATATATATATATATATATATATATATAATATATATATATATATATATATATATATATATATATATATATATGTATATATATATATATATATATATGTATATATATATATATATATATTATATATATATACATATATATATATATATATATATATATATATATATATATATATATATATATATGTATATATATATATATATATATATATATATATATATATATATATTATATATATATATATATATATATATATATATATATATATATATATATATATATATATATATATATATATATATTATATATATATATATATATATATATATATATATATATATATATAATATATATATATATATATATATATATATATATATATATATATATATATATATATATATATATATGTATATATATATATATATATATATATATATATATATATATATATATATATATATATATATATATATATATATATATATATATATATATATATATATATATATATATATATATATATATATATATATATATATATATAATTAGAGTGGTCCTTATTTATATGGAGTAAAAAGAAAGGTAGAATTTCTGGCGCGACACCCATTAATTTTGTTCCTTTATACACTAATCTTAAATATTCAAAATTTCAAGCCAATCAGACCACTCTAACACGTGCCGCATCGAGGTTAAATAAGTGAAAAATGTAAGTCATTTTTTTATTACCTATTTATTCAAAATAAACTTTGTATTTGTAACAATATAATTTAAATTAAATTAAAACATTTCAAATATGTATTTCAATAATGAATTTTCTTAATTCATTTTGTTTATAAACACATAATAATTATTTTATGCACGTACTGTATCGTATACTTTTCTAATATTCATTAATTGTACGATGTCTTCAAAATTTCTCTGCTATATCCAGGTTATTTTTTGCGATAATTTGTGACAGTCTGAAACAATTGGTCATAATTATTACAATATTAATAACACACTAGGTAATTTAATTTTATTTTATAAATTAAAATAAAGTTAAGTAGGGACTCACCTGCAGCAAAAATTGTTTTTTGGTCTTCGTCTTTCGTTATTTTGTCATTGAACTCTTCCATAAGTTTTTACTCCACGCTCCGCTGTATCATTAACTACTTTAAGTGACCCAATTATTTGCTGCCCTTGTTTGTAGTCCGTTTGTTCACCTCCATTGTGATGGATCCTTTTGTAAAAAGGCTGAAGACAAACCAAATCTCTCAAAAATTTTCATCGATTTCGTCGAGAGTAATTCTGTTGGAAGATCTTTGCTAACGAAACTGGAAACATCTTCTAAATTTAGATATAACTTCTTTTTAATTTCTTCATCTTCATTTTTATCTTCTCCGAAAAGTTTTTTAACCATCCGTCGTTTATTTTCTACTTCTATTCTGTCATCAAACAAAGAAAAAGCTGCACATCCCTCATTGAGATACCATAAATGATTTCCATTTTCTGCTATAATTTTATCGTATTTCTTATAGGAATCGAGTTTTTTCAAAAAAATTATATCATTTAATGGTGCTTGCAATGCATCTGGAGCAGAAAACCAATGTTCTGTATAGCATCTAACTATGAAACATGTAATAGTTTGTAAGGCCTTTTTATCTTTGGCACTTATAGGAATTTGATTCTGAAATAGCATTAGCTTTAGGCAATATATACCTTTTGCCATCCATCTAGCCAAATGGTAAGCTCCTGGTCGCCGAAATTTAATACCACCCGGTGGAACTGCTCCTAAAAATATAATTATGAGCTCAAGAAATTCCTTATAATCATTCCGAGGAAAATCATTTTTTAGTTTTTGTTCAGCAAATATTAGTAATTCTTCCCTAACACCAATAAGAACATTATTGGTAAATTCGTTTGACGACCAGATTGAAATTTTGTTTTGTCAATACTTTCCCATTGACTTTTAAACTTTTTAAATAGTGGAATATCAGGACCAGAAGATGGGGCAAACTTCACTGAAGTAAAAACGTTTTGGAGAATAATCTCAAAGACATGATGTCTACAAGCGAAATATAATATATCTCGGTCCATTTTTTGTTCCAAAAGAGTGCAGGCGCCGTTTAAACGACCAGTATTAGACGCAGTTGTATCGAATACAAACGCTTGAACTTTATGAAGCAATGACCAATCTTCAAGGGTATCATATACAGCAGAGGATGCTTCATATCCAGTTGCAGATGAAAGCTCAGGAACACCAAGAA